>JAPYZN010000861.1:0-21772 GCA_030522865.1 Psyttalia lounsburyi
CCGAAATAAAAAAAAAAACGACGAGGTTGTTTTTCAGGGTGTGCCCAAAGCGACACCCGGCGTCGTCAAGGTACTTATCGTTGCGTTGGTAGAGCGGGCGCAAGATAACGAATGATCGTGTGAGCGAGTGAGACGGAGGATCCAAGTGTAGAGGAAAGAGCGACAGGCGCTCTACCGAGTTATTGACAGAGACGGAAATCAGAGGGAAAAAATATATTGCGAGTGAGATGGACTCCACTCTCCACTCGTCGGATTGGATAAGGACGCATTGAGTGTTGTTCTGAATCGAGAGAACTGCTTTTACCTCCAGGACTCGTCCTCAAACGAGCCTCCACTCGTCCATCGTTACATGTACATCATACAAACGAGAATATTTATCCTCAAAATTACTGAATAGTTGAATTTGTAATCGCTCCCGGCTAATGTGTGTCGTGTGCTTTTTGACATAATCTCTTTACGGTTTTTTCTCTCGTCATTCCTTTTTCATTCGCACTCTTGCTCAGGTGAATGTGTGTTTGTGTATAATCATGCGCCGGGTGTAACGGATAAGTGTGCGCGCCGAGTAAGCGATAGGAGAGAAGAGTGCGCGGTGGACGCGCCCGCTGTCGGTGAAAAAAGGGTGTGCGTGTTATAATCGAGGGGTGGAAAAAAAAATAAAAATGTGCATGTAGTGGAGTGCTTCAACCCTCGATAAATATCAATCAATTGGATTTTTTTTATCTCCATGTACACTTTGTGGCAGTTTATTTGTGTCAAACTGTACGGGGGTGGTGCAGGAACCCAATGTGAATGAAGTCATCCGTATATTTCTTCTCGGAGGAAGGTGATTTTACGTTTTTTTTTTTATTCTTACGCAGTGAAAAGTAAATAACCGTGTCGGAGAGAAACGGCATTGAGGAGGAACGAGAATAAGAGAAAAAGGAGCAGGTGTCTCAATGCTGGTGTTCGTCCGACTGTTCGTCGTCGGGAGGTCTAAACACGATTGAATACAATGGTAGGTGCATTCATGTTTACGATTATTTGTCTTTCAATGTCGTTTTTGAGAACTTTGGGGGGAATTGTTTGGGTGATGAGTACGGCTCTTCGCTCATTTTCGAGAATTGACAATGAAATTTATTTTCAACTGCGGTCAGAGAAAACGTAACTACTCCCTTTGTTATCGTTAACTATTTGTATGGGTAAATAGTCGATAAATTCATAGAGACGAGGATTTATGCTTTCAGAGCATTCACAAATCGTTCTTGCTATGGACTGAACCAATAATCAGGCGAGCTGGCCTTTCCCCTATTATTACTCACAATTTAGATATTTAAATAGTTGTTTACACGTGTTCTGTAATACGCGTTAATGGGGCAAAATGGATACCTTTCAAATATCGATAGCTCAGGTGATTTTAGATGAATTGGGGTAATCTTCTTTCAATAGATAAGACGATTCAGTAGCGTAACAGTAAAACCGTTCCAGTCGGCTTTGACTATCAGCCGATTTTTAACTTGCCCGGGGGGTAAAGCAAGTAATGAAATTTTTGATACAAACTTTTTTGTAGAGACGTACGAAGGAAGTCATTACGAAAATTTTATCATTCAAAAAGACTCAGATAAAAGTCACTTGACTTGGATTTTCCTATCGCTTCACTTGATTGATACATAAATTGATAAATTCCTTCTTGATCTATGAGGATGAGTAAAAAAAATAAAAGCGAACATTTTACTCCACACATGATACATATTAACATCATCTCCCCATCTATTTATGTTCGTAGTATATTTTTTAATTTAAGTATGTTCTGCGTCTATTTCACTTTGTTCTCTATTTTTTGGCAAAGTTTCATTACTGGACCCTCGTTTTCCTAGATTTTTTTCAACGTCTTTGTAGACATTCACAAATCGTTAGAAAAAGGTCACAAAGATGAGGGAATGACAATGAAATCATCAGAGTTGATAAAAAGTAATGCAACACAAAAATATTGTATTTTCAGGTGCCAATGCAATAATTAATTATAGAAAAATCTTTAAAAAACTAGACAACAAAGAACATCCTTAAATTGAAATGTTTCTTCAAACGAATGTAAACCGACAACTGCCGTTTGCGTAATTATTCTCCATTATACCCGGGCAATATTACACTACCTCGTCATTGAATTGTCGTCCAAGTGACTACTTATCACCGACGCTGTTGACGTTTATGATATCATTCTGGGTTTCATGCGGATACAAATACGTTTGTGAGAGTTCTCCGGATTTTTCGGGCTGCGTATGAGTACTCTACAATTTCACCAATACATTAGCATCAGTACGAGGGGACGACTCTTCCCCTCGTACTGACGGCTACAATACATACACAGGACCAACACATGCTCAAGAACGAGTGGAGCTTTGTCTCTTGGGCGAATACGGCGTGCGCGTTTGCGCCGCTGATACGTGCAGACAAGCTTCACATCTCCAGCGCGGGTGTGTGTATGTGTGTGGGTGTGCGTGTACGTGTACGTGTGTATGTCGCGTGTGGATATAGGCATACAGCGGTTTCCTCTCGCGCAGGTATATCGAGAGATGCATTGAATTTTTAAAGGGCTTTTCACTTCGAGGCTTAACGCGGCAGGCGAACCTTGACAGACCCCCCCTCCCTCAACCATCGGGTTCCTCTTGATTTTTTTGACTGTAGACAACGCGCAAAGTGAATATCAAAGTTAAAAAGTCAAAGAAGAATTTTTAACAAGTCAAAGAGAATAAATCGAATATTTCATAACAACATTATGCATATTGATATTAATATTAAGTATGCACTTGATAATTGATGGTTGGTACTGCATTGAAGACAGAAGAAATGACAGCATTACATTGATTTAACAATAATAATCCATTATTTTAGAACAAAAAAAATTATATTATATGTGCTGTATTGAAAGAGGTATGAAAATTAATTCGTCGTAATGGTTTTTCTCATCAAAATATTGGTAACACGTACAAAAGTATAAAGATATATTTTATACGGCTTTATACATTCATAATTGATTGTCACTACTGCCTTGGGCATAAAAAATATGCCGGTAATTTTCCATTTTTACGATAATATTTTATAGTCTGCAGACTAAAAAAAATCACATCTCATTCTCGATATTGAAGCGAATTGCAAAAACACGTTATGGTTGTTATTTTTTTTTATTTTTACATTAAAATATTTTTTTAAACACCAACGAAGAACAAACAATTTTATACAACGTAATTCATTCATACTGACTTTAATATTCATTTGCATTAAATGATCAATGATTTCGTATTTTGACGAGAATATTTTATCGGCTTCAGGTAAAAAAAAATACATCACTTTAGTGACATCGAGTCGAATATCAAAAATATTCTATCTTCGTAACATTTTTTATTTCTACATTCGAGTGGACGATGGGAATAAATCGTTTTCCCCCCCCCCCCCCCAGCCGAACCCCTATTCCCACTTTCAATTAAACTCAATTTATTTCTCACACATAACTCGAATCTCAGGGGTGTTCATGACATCATTATAAGTTAAGGTCTACATCGACGAATTACATGGAGCTCATTCATCTGTTTCTGTAATATGATTCTTCTTCCCCTCTGTCTCTCCTCTTCTTCCGTGAGGATTCCACTTACTGCATCCCACACTCAACATCCACCCAAGTACATTCTACCGCTGGAGAGGAGTGCGAGGAGGGGATTGCAGGGAACGAGACGGACACAGTATAGTTCTTGTAATTACGATTTTGCGGTTACACGCATCGTCGAATGAATCATTTTCACATGCGTATGTGTAAATTATATATGCACGCATGCCTGACGAGTAGCATAATAAAATGACGTATCATCCGCGGGAAAATCACATTTTGATACTTTGGTTCTCATCTTTATTTATGAGTATGTCATTAAGATTTTTCTTTTAAACAATCTTTGCGCCTTTCTCTCATTTCTCATTCGTTTGTTATCCCCCCATGCCATCGGTCGGGTGAACCAGTAATAGACCTCTTTAACACGAGAATGCCGATGACACTGTGTGTATATGTGTGTGCGGCATCTGAAAGTATAAGTGTTTCTAGCGCACGCGCGTTAATTGGATATAACTAAAATCTCTTCTAGTGAAAATTCCATATTAATCGTCGCGGGATGACAAATCGATTTGACTTTAGAAAAACAGCTTTACATTAAGCAGTCAAATTTTTGACACAAATTTCTTCTGTAGAGAACTATAAAAAAGGTCATTACAAAAATTTCATCATTTAAATAACTCAGATAAAAAAAGACTCGACTTAAATGTTCTTATCGTCTCGTTAATGAATTGTTTCGCTTTTTGGTGAGCCTAGACTGGTACTTCAATTCACAAATTTATTGTTGAGCTGTGGGTATCAGCGAAAAGTGAGCATTTCACTCCATCCATGATTCACATTAATTCATATTAATCTGTTGAATTTCATATATTCGTTCATTCAATTATCTTCCGCGTCTATTTCACTTTGTTCTCTATTTTTTCTCAGCTGGCGCGTAAAAATATTGCATTTTTGAGTTGGCTTATTCTTCATTGGCTGGCAAAGTTTCATCACTGCGGACTCATTTTTCTAGATTTTTTTTCTACGTCTTCATAAAATATTTCCTAAACTAAAAAACATGAGGGACTGATGATGAAATTATCCGAATTAATAAAAAGTGATAGATCTCAAAACTGTTTTATTTCTTGGCGCCAATGGGATCGTTAATTAAAGCAAAACCGCTAAACAATCGATTTGGTCGATTTGACTTTAGAAAAATCGATTCTTTCTATTTCCACCATTTAATAGATTTGAGAAATACAGTTGTCGGATATAAATGAAGTTGTCATGATCCGTTAGAATTTCGTAACTCTTAACTTACGAAGCCCATTAGGCTGTGGTAATTTTCAAATGATTTCTGTATCTTTCAACACATGAGCACATGATATGGTGCTCGATTTTTAACGTTTAACGCTCTACGATGTATGACCATTCGTGTAAATTTTTGGAGACCGTCTGAACGAGATTAAATAAAGAGTACATATCAGAGTTGAGTGGAATTCTGAAGATTAAATGTGTCACGTTCGTTCGCAGTCTCTACTGGCTGCGATAGGTCTGTTCATGAGTGGTATATATGTAGATATTGACGCACACACTGGGGGAATTTGCCTTTCATATGCATTATCTGGTACCTCATATTAACTGAGCAACTGTAATACATATCTATGTCGATAAGACCTCCCCCCACTCCCGTAAATAATAGGAATCATGTAGATTTATGTGGTCGTTGGTGAGTTCTTATTGCCACTGCTGCTTGACAGTTATACTTCACAGGTGTATATTTTATTACAGGATTTTCTCCACTCGTGATTCAAGAAAGTAGCACATTCTTGAATGGAGAATTTTATTTGTACGTGTACGTGAGGTAGATACACAGGCGAATCGTGAATTCAAGAGAAGCAATAAATGTGCAATCGTTTCAGGTCATTCGTCACTTCCTACAGAATTTTGTTGACGTTATGGTCTTCTGGGAATAATTTCTCATCGAAATTCAATCGTACGTATTCAAACGATGATTATTTTAATTAGTAATTTTATATTGATTATTCGAGGGGGATATAGAGCCATTAATCAAAGCGAAACTTCAGCTTGTTGCGGTTGCTAATAAAATTTAAAAAAATACGACAGTTAATATTCACGGAAAATAATTAACAGGCGACGGTTGCCCTTGCGATTCTCGTGTGCACGTACGAACTGCACATTTGAGTTCTATCCTAATTTATCGGCACGCGTGGTATACCCACGCAACGCGTTCCACCCGATGAAGGCGACGTTTTTCACGCACGAGGAAACACGCTACTGCTTTCATGAGTGTCTCATATGTTAGCATTAAATGTAGTGTACATAGATGTCTTTTCTCCTCCATCCGGATGATCGATATATTATTTTAATAAATGGCAATGGTCGACAATTTAATTCAAAGTCTCCCCCCAAGTTCTAATTATGTTTCAAATTGTTTTAAATTGATTGCTTTTCGATATTTCATTGAATATTTTTATTCTCTCAGGCTTTGAGATAAATAATACAAAGTTATTTTAGAAAATTTTATATTTCACTAAAATAAATCCATCGTGAAATTATTCCAGCAATAGTTGAATAAAGCGTTAATGTATTTCGTGGATTTTCTGCAGAATAAACCAACTTTTGTCCCGATGATGAGCTCTCAACTGAGTAAATAGTTTGACCAATTTTTGACTTGATGTTAACTTAATACCGTTGTATGGCTGACATTGGTTGGGGGCAGCGATATTTTTGATATTATAATGTGATCTCGTTTTTTTTTCTCCCCGAATATAAGTTTTCTTCAGACGCTGGACATGAGCTAACAATATCAAAACAATATGGAATATGACCAAAATTCAAAAAATAATGCCCTGAAGGCGAATTTGCGAGGATATTCCCTGGGTGGTTTGGGATCGTGGCAATATTTTCCCAGGCCAAGAATGCCGGAGGTCTCTACGAGCGAGCGCAAAATGGCTGCCGAGTAGGAGCGATCGACCGTGTGCGAGCTAACGAGCGAGGGAGAACCACTCGTTTCCAACTTCAATTCCTCCTTGTTCCACACTCTTCCTCTCCTCAACTCTACTCATCCTTCACTGGCTCTGTACACATTCCCCTCATTTCATCTCTCTCTCTCTCTCTCTTCTCCAGTCTTGTTGTTTTCTTTATCCCCTTGCACTGATACCGGTTCGTTGTCTTTGTTCGGTACCCGGTATTTTTAATATCCACATCTTTATTTCCATATTATTCTTTTTTTTTCCCTCTATCATAGTCCCATTTGACTTGTTCCGCACTCTGCATTTCGTCTCCCACTTGGAGCTCACTTTGACCACTTCACCACTATTTTTTTCCATCTCCCTTTGTTTCCTGTTCTCAGCGATACTTTGCTCACTTCCTCCCGCTGGTTTCAGCCCTCGTGTTCCTCTTTTGTGGAGTTTCGCCGTCCTTGTTCAGTCCACAAACTACCTGGCTCGATACCCCGTTCATCTCCGTTCCTCCTCACTCCTCATTCCCAGTTTTTGCAAACGCACGTGTGCAAAGAGCTGAAACTACCACAGATAAAGGATCCTCCGGCTCATGCACACAAATCCCTCGAGCATGAGTTTTTCGTTGCTTCAGCTCTCTCCTAAAAATCCTACCTTGTTCATCAGTCGTCTAGTTGTGACTTTGATAATGTCATGGTATCATTTTGACTGATAACCAATAGCCAAATGCTGGCATTGACTGCAATTATGGATGTGACACGTACACAAACCACCATTGATTGCACATGGACATTGAAGCATGTGCAGCTATTGCTGTATTATTGTAGAGGCGTGCACACATACACGAGGTGACTTGCACGAGTCATATATGGGAATGAGCCGGGGGAATATCCACGGGGAAGCCATCTCCCATGTACACTACGTACATGGTACAGTTAAATATGACGACGGGAGTAACATATACCCTGTTTCTGGTGAATACAGATAGGAGAGGGCTGAGCATTTCGAAGAGTGGCCGGCGCAATCGCACTTGCTGGTCATCATCCAGAGCTACCATTGCACTAACCACGTATACACTAATTGTCCTGTGTACTCACCGAGTTACATTGTTTCGTATTATACTCACGCGTTATTGCATGGTTACCGGGGACATCGGATGGCGAAAATGATGATGTTGATGTACATTGCTGGGTTGTAAGGATTATGTTGTCTTAATGCGGTATGCGCTTATTGTTGGGGTGGTATTCAAGTAATTGGGGGAACATCTCTATTCAATATTCAATTTGAAATATACAAATTGAAAAATATTCTCGTGAAACACGAGATTATGAAACATAATTTAACCATTTGAAATCATAAATTGTTTTTTCTTTTTTTAAAAAGCAAATTACATGTTCGCTCATGTAATTTATAGATTAAAAATCAAAAAATAGGATGTTATGATCTAGATTTTAAAAAATCACTTTATTCCGTTTTTGCACAATATCTCGCAATCTCCGGATCATTTTCGTCGATTTTAATGCGCTGTACAGAAAAGGTCATAATGAAAAATGCGTTATCACTTTTAGATTTAGGAATATTTTCAAAAAACTGATTGACATAATTGCAATTGTTAAAATCCAAATTTTGAGATATCAAATCTTTTAGAAGAACTTTCTTTGTACAGCGCAATGAGATCTACAAAAATTGTCACTGGCAAAAATATTTTATCTTTTCTAGCTTTCTAGATATTGTCAAAAAATGAAGTTACGTCACTATTTGTTTTTCTTAAAAAATGAAATTTCTTGTAATTTGCGGTGGCATACGTCGCACTTCATGATGCTTAATGCGTAAATTACATAAAAAAATTTCGTAATTACGTTGTTAAAACCGTAAGTTACGTTATCTTTCTCGTAAATTACATGATTATTCTCGTAATATACGATTTTCAAAACGCATAAATTACGGGTAAATTACATTTTCAAATCTCGCGTTTCACGAGAATCTTGTTCTGTGTGCATGTTCTTTTTTACAACATTCCGTCTCTTCTAGTTTCCTTAAATTTTCGGCTTCATTTCCTTCCTTTTTATAATGCATTACTTATTTATTTGCGGATAATAATTCACTCAAGTAGGTTGATTACACTCTTCACTGAAACTATGCAAACTCTCGAGGGATTTCCGTTTACGGAGAATATTCTGTTCTTATTATGGCTTGAAGTATAATGTTGCCACCTTTGGCTGTTATTGAAGTAATTAAGTGAACATATCTGTTCACAAGTGAGTTTGAATTTCATGGTTGTCTTGTTTTTTTCATAAAATCACGAATTGACTGATGATGTCAATTATTCTTGATCATTATACACACGTCTCTGTTTACAATTACATTTAATGGCTTTGTCTCATTCATTTTCCTCAAGTTTTTGGTGTTACGAACATTCACGCTCACTTCCTCAATTTTTTACAACGTCATAATTTATATTTCCGTCAAAAGTGTTTCACCCATGAGTCTCGATTACACTTTTCACTGGTGCAGAAACCGTACAAGCTCTTGAAGGATCTCAATTTACAGCGAGTATTCCGTCGTTATTGCGGCTCGAATAATAACATTGATGCCTCTGGCTGAATTATGACGATTATGCTGGCTTGGAATGTGCACATTGTAGAGGAATATTCGAATAATTAGATGTACACCTGGATTTAAAATTCATGGTTGTCTTTTTTTTCATAACATATCAAATTGGCAGGTGCCGATTACGAGGTGTACTGGATGACGATTAGATTGCTTTCATGCCAACTATTCTCGATTATTACACACATCTGTTCATAATTGCATTCCACAATTTTGTCTCATCTATTTTCCTCCAGTAGTCGATGCAATTCACATCCACCTTGATTTTCTCGTTTTTTATAATATTATAATTTTAATTTCCGTCAATAGTGCGTCATCCAAAGGGCTTTAATTATATTCTTCGCTGGCACAGAGACCATGCAAGTTCCCCCACAAATCTCAGTTTACTGAGAATATTTTGTCATTATCATATCGTCGTTGATATAAGTCAGTTTTATTGAATCCGTGTTGGATCGATTAAATCTCAGTTGGAATATTGATTATCGAGGAAATTAACGGATGGGTATGATTATTTGGTTCGATAATTTTCTTTGCCGAGTGAAAGCCACTTGGACTCGATTAGATTCCCATTGTCTCCACCCACGGGTTTATGCAGTGATTCTCACAAATTTTTTTTCTCTCCTTCCTCCTCCTGCCAATCATAATCTTGTGGTCAAAGCCATAGAGGCAACCAGTGGTAAGCAATTGTTACATTAACACGGATTCAGCTTTACCGACATGACATTCCGTAAGATCAAACTTTGAATTTATTCTCTCTGTTACTGGATCTCTCCCAAAGACACGTAAACCTGACTAATCGTTTGAAGTTAAAAACAACAGTTACGATATTATACACAACCGCCATACTGTTGACACTATCATCACGTATTAGATTTTCCCAGTATTCAAATAAAGTAATAACATCAACGCATAATTGATCGCAATAATTCTAATCAGCACTCTATATCATTTTATTTGCACTCAGAGTGACTTATCTCACCAGTTTCTGACAGAATATCACTCTTATCTTCTTTCTCACATCATTCAGTCGTGACTCACATACATAAAGTAATTTGAGAAGCTGAAATCCGATGCCCGTTATAAACAATTAACACCGTTGATTCTCTGCAAAGTGTAATAAACTTAAAATTATGACATGGGGGGGGGGGGGGTGTGGGGGGGAAATTACTCGCTCATTTACCCTAATGGCCTCAGCTGACTGCCGAACCAACATTCGGTATTTCCGTAAAATTCCATTGAAATTAGAATTTCATTTCATTTTTTTTGATCAGCCTAATCGCATTCCAGGCCCCTCCCGACAATAAGTAGTCGAACACCCATGAAATTTGAATTGTTTTCCCGACACTGTACCTCCCAGACTATCCCTGAGTTGACAACGACCTAAGAAACACAGCAAATAGAAAAAAAAAAAGAATGCCAGGGGAATCGGTCTCTGAACGCCTGGAGTGACGAGAGTCGAGTGATTATCTCGACGTAGGCTGCATTGGAGAAGGGAATGAGACCTCACCATCAATGTGTATTGTTCGTGTGTATGATGCGAGTGTGTGTGTAACCCTCCTGGCCGCCGGCACTGAGAGGACTTGGGGTGGCAGCCTACTATAATGCCGTAAATGTCAGAAGCCGGAGGGGGGAAACTGCCGAAGAAGGCGCTGAAATGAGGCAGTCGCTGTTCACTATTGTGTGAGAGAGACTTACAACGAGAATGAGTGGAGAAGTGAGACAGAGAGTAACGAGAAAAAGGAAGGGAAGGGAAATGGATACATGAAAAAAAAAAAAAAGCACAAACAAGCCCTGAATTTTCGAACTCCGCTAGTTCTTTAATGCGATGACAATTGAGCCGGAAGTTTGTCGTAAATACACATGTCGTAATTGATTACTTTTATGGGAATGATAACAATGAAGTTTAATGGGAACATAAATACACAAAAATGTATACTATAGCATAGTAACTTTTTCCAGTTAAACAGTGTGGAATGACGTGCTAGCATTTATTTTCGTTATTACCTCTCTTTGATCCAATGGGTGAATCAAATTGTCCCATAATGACGGGAAATGTTTTATTCTTAGAGCTGCCATATTTATTTCATCACGAAAAGTGGATTCTGAGGCACATTGTGATGAAAAATTTTGTTCGTAACACGTGCAAAAAATGTGTTTTGGCACCTGAGATTATATATTGGCCTTCGGCTCGTGATATAAGCCCCCCCCCCCCAAACTGACCGTATGACGTTGAAACGGTCTTTATAGCCCTCCGAATAGAGAGAAAACCGAGAGTGAGGAACAGATATCTACGAATTTCCTAGTGGCATTCCACGAGAGGTTTACAACGTCTCGGAGGGTCTCCTCAATGCTTGAGCGACTGGTTCTCGATAATTCAAGAGGAACAAACAGTGGACTAAACCGGAGAAGCCGACGAAAAAGAAAAGAAAAGACGAAGCAGGAGGTAGAAAATGGAGGAGTGAAAAGGGGATAGAGAAAAAAAAATAAAATAAAACGAAAGCATAAAAAGGAAGGCAAAAGACCGTGGCAAAAGTGTGTGTATATACGCTCGACTTCTTCAGCTACGTTGCTTTTCTTATGTATTTCTGTCCGTTACGAATTACAGCAAAACTTAATAATTAAGACTCATTTCCTGCCACTCCTCTCTTGCTTACATTACTTCTTGTGATCCAATTTTTCCAACTATTCTTCGTCACTCGGTTTTTTTTTTTTTTTTCCTGTTCACTTTTGAGTTTAGCTTTTCTCCTCACTGAGTGTATATGCATACAGAGGGGCGATTTTTCCTGGGAGGGGGAGGGGTGCGTAGATTCATGCAGAAGGGGTCCTGCTTCTTCTCTATAATACATGAAAGGGAAAGAGAAGCACATTTGAGCATTGAGTGGAAGTAAGAACGCACTATAGCCAAGCTACAATACAGTTTAGGAGGGATCTGAGCAGGCATCGGGGGACGGCAGATAAAGTGAGACAATATTATGCGGTTCAGTCTGCATGTTGAACGGAGAGAGGAGCTTTAAATGCGGAGAACAGAGAAGTACAGTGGAGTCAATAGAGAGGGACGAGGATGAAATGAGGTTTCTCTGTCCGCGCCGAGACTGCCAGCAGAATAGGGCAGGTAGAATTAGAGAATCGTCTCACACTGTGTGGGTTCGAGAGAGATGGTGATATTTGCCTGAGCATTACTGTCGACATCTAAAATTTTTTAAAAATTCTCTCATCGTCATTGATGTACGACAATCTATTCGTTTCTGTTTTTTAATGAAGATCAAGTGGAATAGATTTGAGAGAGGAAAAAAATTAATGATTATCTCCGGACTTGTGAAGTTGTTTCTCCTACTTTTTTTTGTTCTACACTCGACTGAAGTTCTCAAGTTCAGCTGGCGAACTTTTGACTGAGGTTGGGTTGCCTCGTCGCCGGCATTGGATTCGTGCATTTATTATGCCGAAAATATTTGCAGTTCTTTACAATCTTTTCAGAATTTTGCTGCACCATTGTCACTAGTTTTCGATTGAGTGTGCCCCTGTGAGTCGACGCCGTTGCTTATAGCCCATGTACCGGGCGACTCGTCGGCGCGGTTGGTTGTGTCGTGGAGAGGGGGGAGGACAGAGAACCCGCGATTCTTCAGTTAACGCCAAGCGGTCGGTCTGGCGGCGCGTGAGAGCTGTTACAAGGATTGTATTAAAACGCCACCAATTTATCAGTGATTTACCGTGTTCTTTGTTCAACATATATTACTGGATTAACATGTGTCAAACGTTAAGTGTGGATGTCCATTGGATGTACCAAAAAAATCCTCAATCTGTGATGGAATTTATCAATTAAATCCCCCGAGGATTATTGTTATTCTTGAATTGATATGTGCCACAGTGTGAGATGTACTTCAACGCCACGAGCACATCGAGTCACTCCAATTCAGTGATTTCTTCATTTTTTTTTTTTATTATACGTGCCTAAATGCCCGTGCACATGCACAAACCCATGCCAGTGATACATAAACGTGTTTAAGTGATTCATTTATTCCCAGATACAATTGTCCATCCGTGTTGGATAAAAGTGTGTGCAGTGGACCGGTCGTTGAAAATCCAAGTGTTTCTACATCCTTTGAGTTGGAGCTGGACGCGCCTCAACGGGAAAGAAAGGCGTGCTCCGACATATATTAAATGGTGATTACGTAGTGTATATTAAGTGATACTAAATCCTCCCCTCACCCCAGTGGCAATCTCAATGCTCAATAATAATTATAATTTCTTGCAGTTGTCCCCGGAATCGTCGCAACTATTCTGTTTCATTCACTCCAACAAAGCAACACCAGTGATAAATTATTCTATTTGTGTAGGTGTTTCACGAGGTTTGTTGTTCTCCATCGTCTCCCTCTTTTTTTTTTCATTATTCGTCAATTTATATTTCGTAAACTCGCCACGAGATGGTGGAAGTTGGTGACGTGATTCAGTGAGCGCTTCCCAATATCCGGGGCCTGCTTCACTTCACCACGTTTTTCTAGGTCTGTATGTGTTATAGTACATGTGCCCAGTGTTTACGTATCTCGAGCCTGTGTCAGTGTCGTGTTTATTCCTCTCTCTCTCTCTCTCCCTTTCATAACGGCACTACGAGGTATTGGGATTGGCCCTCTTCCTCCTTCTTCTTCGTCGTGCTGGCGCATGTGCGCAGGAGCCATCGCGCAATGTGTCTACGGCGCTCTCTCTCTCTCTCTCTCTCTCTCTCTCTCTCTCTCTCTCTCGCTCGCTCTCGCTTTCTCTCTCACACTACCTCACTGCCTTGTACGACTCCACACAGCTCCTGATACAGATTCGCCATTTGGAGTTTAATCCTATCCAAGGGAGAGGATTTGTTTTAATGCTTCTATTGTCTACTCCATAATTAGGTACCTGAGATTTTAGTATTTTAAGGGGTTTGGGTTCACGCGATGAAATTACTACCACTGAGTTCAGTGCGACTGGTAAAGTATCAAATGTAGTATATCGTTTTCTCTCTTTCTTACCCCGTCCCTATCTGAGCCACCTGGAAATCAGAATCAGACGTCTGGGCACGACAGATACCATCGTACACCTTGAAAAGACGAGATTATTTTTCCCCTCTTTATTTTTTTCCTCTGCATTTACAATCATTTTACATTCCAGTTTGCACAGTGACGCTTTTATGATACATCATATTTCCATTTGGCATCCATTTTGTGCAAGAAATACTGAAGAAAACACATCAAATTTTATTTTGAAAGGATACGTGAGGTCTTTGTATTTTAAGCTCCCGATACAAATTGGCCTTTGGGGTTTTATTATATCTGGGGGAGGATTTGTTTTAATGCTTGTATTGTCTACTTCATAATTAGGTGCTTGAGTTTTTACTATTTTAAGGTGTCTCAGTTTAAGCAATGAAATTACTATGGAGAGCCACTGAGTTCAATGCGAGGGATATAGTATGAAATGTACTATATATCCTTTTCTTTATTTCTTACTGCGTCCCTATCTAAACCACCTGGAAATCACGATCAAGCGTCTGGGTATGACAGATACCATCGCACACCTTGAAAAAGCGAGATTATTTTTCCTCTCTGTATTTTTTTCTTACCATTTACAATCATTTTACACTTCAGTTTACACAATAACGCGTTTTTATGTTTGTATCATATTAGCTATCGACATCCATTTTGTGAAAAAACCATCCGGAAGAGAGCGCATTAAATTGAACTAAGTAAGGATAAATCCTTTTAAAAGGATACAAGAGGCTTTAACATTTTAAGCATCTGATGCCGATTTGCAATTTTAAGTTGAATCTTATCTAGGAAAGAGCATTTATTTTAATGCTTCTATTGTCAACTTCATAATTAGAATGAAATCATTACCACTGAGTTCACTGCGAGTGGTTCAGTATCAGACGAACTATGTCGGTCTCTCTCTCTCTCTCTCTCGTATCACGTTTCAGTCTCAACAACCTGGAAGTCATAATCAGACGTCTGCGTATGAAATCTGTTGGAATTAATTTTGTGTTCAAAACAATGAAGAAAACCCCTCAGATTTAACTCTCATTCACTCACTAAATTCATATTTCGTGCAGTCAGTGAATGAGACCATCAATCGACATTTCTTTGACAAAAGGATACGTGAATACGAGCAATCCTATTGTTAGCATATCTATGGCCCCCCCATGTATCATATTCGAGGGAAAAATGCATCGGTTGAAGGACGACGTCTTACATCTACTTACCATATTTACGTATACATGTATACTTTAAGCTCAAACGCTGACTGTATACTTGTATATTCGTATTTTCCCATGGTGAGTGGCGTTGCATCTGCCATCCACGCGATCGACTGAGCTTCTAGAGCGCCGGGGAATACTTACCTATAGATGGTGAATGTATCTCAGCTTTCTGCAAATGGATTTCGAACATGAGAGCTTTTCTCGTTACTGCAACGTCGACTTTGATATACCAAAAGGCGTTGAATGTAGACGATATATTGGAGAACGAGGAATTTTTGAATGTGTACATCGAGTACAGGGGATACATTCATTCTCAATTCAATGATTATCCACAGACTGAGAGATAAAGACAAACAAGTAGTCTTTGAACCAAGAAAATCACATGTTAAAAATTTCTAGAAGAAACTCTGATGCTGACCGGTTGAAGAGGATTGAGTGATGATTTTTTTGGTTGGAAAATGGATTTAGTTCGACAAAAAAATTTATACACTGAGGGAGAACAATACTTATGACAAACAAGATTTACTTGGTACAAGAAAACATTTTTCCGTCAATTTAAAAACGGGAACATGGGAACTTTCTGGATGAATTATTTTGTTCTCACACTGAGGGAAAGAGGTCTTTCACCGAGTTTTCAAGCTCTTACCTCGAGAAAATCTTGAATTGTCAGTATGCGCCTTTCTATGAGTTCATCTACTTTGCATTAGTTGTAGAGTTTGAGGGTTTGTGTGAATTCATGAATTCTTGAATTGATGACTCACAATGCCCAACTGAGAAATTCTTGTCACGATTGCTGGATGAACACTTTCATTACAATTCCAAGAGCATCAAAAATTGAGCTTAAAAATGTGTTGTTTGGGTAAGACAATATGTAATAAAAGTCCTGATGAAAATAAAATACTAGATAGAACGTAACGAAGTTCTATGAAGGACATAATTTCTACTCTTGGCAAAAATGATGCCGGAACGAAAGAATCTTATTCTGTTGGAATATTTCCTTCTCTCACTCTAAACATTACATTATATATCCGGAGAGTGCCAGATTTTTTTGTATCTAGTGAGTGACCAAAAGTAATTTTTTTTCTCTCAATGAACTCTCTTTGCTAGTAAAAAATGGCATTTGTTGCACTTCCTCGTTCTTCAATACTCTCCGGCGTACTTTTCACCCAAGAAATGGTGGTTTTATGTAAAAAAAAAAAAAAAGGGTCAAATTCAAACAATTCAATTTTTTGGTATTTTATAAACAGAGCTTGTTTGATAATATTCATTGTTCTCTCCATGTAAAATTGGGGTATCAGTCTAGAGTCGTAACGATTGTCTTAATTTGAAATGAGTTTTTTTAGTAATTTCACTAGTGAATAGTTGTCTGACTCGTTAAAATCGAAGTGCAATTGACATTGGAGTGAATAACACTTGCCGAGTCCCATAGACAATCACTCGAATTGTCAAGATGATTTGAAATTCCTCTCGGAACTTTCTCATTACATCTCCCCTTCCATTCTATCAGTTTTTTTTTATACATTATCAACAATTACCGATTAATCTGTAGCGATCATACAGGCGTGGATAAATCACTCATCCTCAACGGGAGTGGAGGAGAAACAAGAGTAAATCGTAGCGGTTTTTTCCTTCATTTTTTATCATCAGAGATGAACAACTCTTAGCGCATCTGTAGTTTCTTTTTTTTCCAAACGACTATTTTCTTTCACGAGAAGAAGTCATCTTTTCAATACATTTTCCCCCTTAGTGACCCCGAGGCTAATTGGGTTTAGCGCTTGGCCGTAATGAATTGCCTGATAAAAATTAATGAGCGTTGGACGCTCTTGGTCGCGTTAAAATTCAGGTTTAATAGAGCTTGGCGTGGCTTGTGGGGAACGAGAAAGATGAAAATCAATGCTTGGGGAGAAAAAGAAAGGAAGGAGAGGGAGAGTGAAGGACGAAAAATATTTCTGAAGTTGGCAAGAATTCCTGATAACTACGGGAATACGGTTTTGTCAAAGAATTTACGACGAACAGTTTTATTTAGGAGGAACGCGTGGGCGTTACCACTATTTCCATACGGCATTGCTGATGCGTATTAACTCGAGGGTGAAAAGTCCATTTGCGTATTAAAGTCAGCCGTTTGATCTGACGATTAGCCAATTCCGTCTAATTATTCAATCGTTATAAGTGATGTGGACTAATAGAGTACAAGGGATTAACCTCAAACTCAACCTCAAACTTATAAATATTGTGAATGCAAGAGTCGTTGGCCCAAAAATTCGTGCTCAGTCGAGTCCAACGAGCGACGGGAAACCGGTATCGGTTTGCGTAGCGTGTGCGCGCGCACATGTTCGTGATCCCTTACTGAGCTTCCACCTTTATTTTTTTTTCTCCCTTCTGCCTGGTGTCGACCTCGTGTCCACAAACTGCACATAAATCTTCTTTCTACCGATATGGAAGCGATGGAAATAGTCGAATAGTTGCAAGCTGGCGACTTTTTTTTCTCCATATTCAATGAAGTGAGGCATTCAGCCGTGGATGCTCGATTGAATTCCTTTAATAGGCATTTTACACCCCACCGCTCATCGTGATTGCCCGGAAATGTCTCATCACTGGTTTCCATAATTACACCTCACTTATATATATACGCGCAAATATCTGTAAACAGATATCTTCATCGGGTGATCGTTTTTAATTATTGCATCTGTGAGTTGGTAGGTTGGTGGGAATAGGGGAATTCGGAATTCTCATTCAATTGGGTAATACAAAGTAATAGAAAGACAACATTGAATTCAGTTATGGATGTTCTACATACATTACAATCACAAAAAAAACATTTCTTATGAATTAATAGTCAGATTTATGCGCAAAAATATGAATTTCCTTTTAAATTATTAGTATTAATTGAGGTTGTTATTATTTTCTATTAACTCACAATTTGATTACTACTAATCTTTTTTGTTTTCTTATTTTTTCCGTAATCCTTAATCTTTTCCTTATCTTTAATTCCGTTGAGACATAAACTATTGTTTTCTAATAATTATTGGCGAAAATATGGACACTGATGAATTACCGCCATGCAAAATGATTCTTATCCTCAAAGCCAACAACTTAATAACAAAGTTCCTTACGATTGACCACACATAACATAAGACTCGTGAAAAATTAGTACTTCATAATGCTCAGATCACGTGTCGTTCGAGGCCAGATTACCAGTATGTACCGCGTGTCACTCGCAACGGAAGCAGCTTCACGCAATATACTCGGCCTCATTGTGGCGGTAATGGTGACGGGATAGGTTCGTTTAAGGTCACACAATTAGCCGGCGCGGCAACTTGAATCCCCTCCAGTGAGTTCTTAAAGGATTTCTTCGTTAACGCTAACTAACTCCCAGTTTATTTATTTTTCTCTATCCCCTTCCGACTTTTATTTTACTCAGAGAATTACGTCACACCCTCTCACAAATCACTTTTGTACCAAATACATGATTTTTCTTTTTAAGAGTTTTTACGGTACTGTCAAGAATTTTATTTATATGTAATATGAGCGTGGTGCACTGAGAGAAAAAATTAATTTTGCAAAATTTCACTCACTCCATACAAAAAAAATATTCTCTTGTCAACTGTTAAAATTATGAAATCTGATAAATAATGTAATTGTTCGAAAAAAGACAGTATTTCAACAGAATGAGATTTTTGCGTTTCGAGAGAATTTTAAATTTTTCTGAAGACTATAAATCATGATCTAGAATGTCATTTTCAATGGGACTTTTATTACGTAATGTTTTATTCAAACAACACATTTGGATGCTCAATTTTTGATACTCTTGGATTCATAATGAAAGTGTTCATCGAGCAGTCGCAACAAGAATTTCTCAATTAGACATGGTGAGTCATCAATTTAAGAATTTATGGATTCTCATAGACCATTAAACTATAGATTCAATACAAACTAGATGAATTTATGGGAAGACTTCCTGACAGTTCAAGTGTTTCTCAAGGCAAGAGAATTGAAAAAAAAGTCGTTCGCTAGATTTTTTTCCCCTCATTGTGAGAACAAAACAATTTATCCGGAGAATTCACGGATTTTTATATTGACAGAAAATATTTTCTCTTGCCAAGTATCAAGAGTATTTTTTCCCCCTCAGCGTGACGTGCGTGGACAGAAGTGCACGCGGAGGTCTCTCAAACGGAACCCGAGTAACTTTAAATGACTGTATACAGTGGACGACCGTAAGGTGGCAGTAAGATCCATAGCACAACTGACTAGTCGTATTAGTGGCGTCATAAATTATCGTTTGTAGTTCGATATGCTCGTGTTCAAGTGGCGTAGTCCAATTATTCAGTATTATCGTGGACACAGTTCTTTGCACTATATTCATTACTTGGAGCAACAGCTAAAGCTCAACATCTTGTACTTCAAGGGGTAAACACATCAATTTTTCACATTGTCAATTACATATGTAGCTCAGTGGACGTAGCATGTCACTGGGCGTATGGTACCTATTACTGGGCTATACAAGCGGATATTTTTGACAGTGGAATTACAGCTGTTCCCCTCTATTTCACCCTTTCAGTTCACCCATCCCCCTCGCAGCGGGGAATTTTCATGGAATTAATGGATTATTCAGTATTCCGTCAATAGCATTCAATTATGTATTTCACATGGGCTCGATGCACGTTTTCCACACCTCAAATGTATCTAAACACGTGTGAATGTTTCCACCGTCACATGTGCCGATGCATCCATATACAATCATTAATAATGGAGTAGGCTACCAGGAGGCATCCGAGCTAACGCCTGGGTCGACCCCATACTCATCAATGGTGCTGCATAAATTGCACATAAATTGATAAAGTCACGTGATCTTCCTGAAGATGATCAATTAAATGTCAACTGCAAAAGAGGGAATTAACATGCGCTCGGCTATCGCTTCGTCTTTTCGCTTTTTATTGAGGTATTCCGAGCTGTTTAGTACACGATTTTTTTATCATTTGGATCTTCAACGAAATTGATATGGAATTCACTTTTTTTTAATACAGCGAATGGGAAAAATTTCACTGATTTTTAATTTATTCTCGCATAATTTCTATTCTCACATGCCATTGACATTTATACGACGGAATTTCACGGCAACTTTTTATCAGAAGTCTATATAAAAAATGGCGTCATTACGAAAAAACCTTGAGATGTGTGTAATTTGTTTTATTGAAAAAATTGTACAATAGTCAATATTTGTTATCAAATTCTGTCTTCGTCAGTGGTCATTTGATATTTCACGCGATTTAAGTCGATATTGTGGATGAAATCTTCTATCACTCCAAATTTACCCGCGTCTTTCCTGTAAAATTGGTTTACAAGCGTGGGACAAAGGAAACGTCCGTTTTGTACTGAACCGATAGTATATACGTATATAACCCCCTACGACGTATATAGTAATGTAAGAACAGAGCAGAACGGAACAAGAAGAAAGACGCGTTTGGCTGGCCACCAAGCTGCACCGAAATATTATAGCAATTTGGCGTTGAGTGCCCGAGCTGTGATGGCCACATTAGCCGAGGAGAGAGAGAAAGAGTGAGGGAGTGGAAGAGCGAGAAAGGTTCATCGATCGTGTTTTATCGCACGGATATGGGAACGTACTCGTGTTCAGCTGGATTGTTATAGTGTGACCATGTTTTCTCTTTTCTCATTCTCTCTTTTTCCCCCTCCCCCCACTTCGCTTTATCTTTGTCTCACTCGCTGTTTCTCCGCTCCGATCGATGCCACCATGTGCTCCTGCGCCTACCGCCTCGTCGACTACCACACACACACACACACACACACACACACACTCACACACATACAGACAAACAGACATGAAACCCACAATCTCGAGAGATAGAATCCTCTTGACATATCGTGCACTTGGAGGTTATTAACTATGTACTGAATGTTATGAGAGTCTTTAGGTATATTAGGATTTTTCGATGAGTTTGAATAGTTGTACTATTTTACGGCTTCTGAAGGGGCATTACATTTATTACTGATTGATCACTATTGATGATCAGTTGGATACTAATGGTTCAATAATTTATCATTCAGTTAAAATTGTTTATTTTGGCATTTATTATTTGAATAGTTGTGCATGCCGCGAATTGTTCAGTTTTTTGGGAGCCACGAACTGCTCATTTACATGAACCGCTCTTCACTCTGAGAGAAAAATAGTACATTTTGACGCTAGGCCGTGAAGAACTTTGCTGGCGAATATGAGGTACAGGATGAGCCGAAGGCGAGTCCTGTACTCATAAGAGGCAGGAAAGTTCTTTTCGTGCCGAGTGACAAAAATTAATTTTCGTCCCTGACGCCCGAAAATCCGCGATTCTAACCTCACTCCGTTCGGTTAGATCGCGGTTTTTGGGGCCAGAGACGAAAAATATTATACGTCAC
>JAPYZN010000861.1:21777-42635 GCA_030522865.1 Psyttalia lounsburyi
ACTCATGTGATTATAATCCTCGCCTTCGGCTCGGATTATAAAGCCACATTCGTCAGATAATACTTTCATCGCCTGGTGACATAATGTACTATTTTTGACACACTGGATGTAATGGTATATTGTGCCTTTAGGCAGTGAAGTATTTCCTGACGAAATGTAACCCGAGCGTAAGGCGAGGGTTATAATAACATGAGTCAGAAAATACTTTACTTCCGCCTGGCACACGACATTTTATTCGCGTAGGGATTGAAAAGTGCAATTTAACCGAGCGAAGCGAAGTTAGAATCGCACTTTTCACTCCCTAGGGGAATAATAGTATATTTCAGGACGTGTGGGGCAATTTCCTTTTTAACGTGTGTGGGGTTTGCAGCATGAGCCGTAGGCGAGTGATGTAACCACACACGTTGAGGACGAAATTTCCCAACATTTCCCAACAAGTCCTGAACATAATTTTATGCCACGAGGCCTGGAACCGGCTAAATTAGGCACAAGGCGCGAAGCACCGAGTGCGTAATCAGCCGGTTTCAGGCAGGAGTGGCATAAAGTAACTTTTTACGCACGCTCTGCGAAAAATAAGGTTCGATATTCACAGGAAAAATGTTTTTGTCACTCAGTCCGTGAATCAACGGTTTATGGCCGCTCCGCCTAGTGTCAAACTGTACTATTTCAGACTTTTAGGATTATAAAGCTTCCCCGAGACCAACACCACTTTTCCGCAATCATATTCAAATGTACTACTGGCAAAGTTCAATTGATACGTGAAAATATCTTCTTGTCAATTCTTAAAATGCTATAATCTTCTGATAAATAGTGTAATTCTGAGAGTGAGATGAGAAAATAATTCACCAGAATGAAATTTTCTGGTTCTGAGCGACTTTTTAAGTTTTCTCAAGACAAAAAATGATGTTCTTCACATAACTTCATGTAGTTGTGTTTTAGGTGGTATTTTATTTTCATCGAGACTTCTGTTACGTGATCTCTTCTCCAAAGAACACATTTTTGAAGCTCAATTTTTGTCACCGTTCAATTCATAATAAAATTGTTTATTGACCGAGCGCAACAAGAATTTCTCAGTTGGATACGATCCATCAAAGTTTAGATGTAATGCAAATTAAATGAATTTATGGGAAGACTCGGGCTGACAGTTGACGATTTTCTCGAGCCAAGAGAATCGAAATTCGATAAATCACTCGTTTCCCCGTATGTGAAATCAAAATAATTTGTCCAGAAATTTCACGTGTTTTTAAAATGACAGGAAAATATTTTCCTCTACCAAGTAATTCTTCTTTGTCAAAAGTATTTTTTTCTCTCAGTGTATCAGCTTCATTGTACGTTCTGGGTTCTACGCACATGTCGCACATCATCGACATGCGTAACTTGGAGTTCAATCTATCTCTGATGCTGTGTAACTACAGATAACCCATTTATCCTTTAGATTTTTGACCGGGGAGTCGCTTTGACCAGAGTCACCTCTGGAAATTTTTGATGTTTCATAATCCATTCGATGGAAAATTATATTTATGGTTGAGTTGATAACGAATATATTTGTTTAATTATGGCATGTGTATTCATCAAATACAGCTGTACGAAGTTTTTCATTTTACGGAGACTTATTATCAGGTAACAAGTCGGTTCTTTATCTCGTTGTCATTGTGATCGTAGAATGTATTCATAATTCTTTTCAAATATTTGAGATACCGGAATACCTGTGTTAGCCAGGGAATTACAAATATTTATGTTGTTTTTTTTATTTAATGGAAATATTGATTCAGATTGTATTGGAATGATGACTTTCAAACAGATATTGAGTAATTGTTTTGCACACGAGCAATTTTTTTTTATAGAACTATCACGTACTTTTTAGCTGAAGTCGCATAATTTCTCCAGAGTTGCGTAATTTTTACTGAACATTTTCCCCCACTTCAGCAAATATTTTGGTATTGTTGGAAGAATTGAAGAACATTACTTGAATTATAGTACAAAAATTCTCCAAATTACATTCTCCCTTTATTTCATTTTAGCCGCAAATTTCAGTCTTAAATTTTCCAGAAGTTATAGTCCATTGTTGCTCAACGTCAAAATGAAACTCCAGAAAACTTCCGGTCATTGAAAAGTTAATCGTCGTGAAGGATCTTGACTTTTTTTTCCTCTCAAAACGACAAAATATCACGCATTGTCTTACTTTCAATGCTCAATTTCCATGTAATTGGTGTGTTTAACCGAACGATAAATAGAAGTCATTGTTCCAACATTTAGAAGTAAAAAAGATGCCCGGAAAATGTCAAACATAATCGCTATTTCTCCCGTTTTTTCTTTAATTTTCTGCCTGTCAATAGCAGCGGATTATACGACCATGATTTAGCCGTCCTTGTCCCGATTTCTAAGTTTTCTTTCTACCGCAAGTCATGCATTTTACTCAAATATCATACTAATAATAATAGCTCTCAGGAATCAATAATAGTTCTAATGATAATTGCGCAAACAGTTTGGAGTCGTTGAAATGGTAGACAAATATCACCTAAAAAATGAGTGATAGTTCCCGACAATTGAGTTTATCAAGAATAATCAATTCTACACTCGCACACGGACAACCACAAGCCACTGAAGTGAATATAACTATTACAAGACAATTGGTTTGATAAGAAGTTGTCATCAGTCATTTTTCCACACGAAGACAACAGAATTATTCTAATAGTTAACCTATTTTGCTTATCACGAAAATAAAAAGTGTCGATTAGGAAGGCCAATACTATTTTCATTATTCATACGAATATTCATCTTTTTACGTCGTTTTTCCTTTTTTTTGTACCTCATTGTTGCTGATGTTGGATGTACTATCAGTACATTTTATTTACAATAAGAAACGTTGCGGTAATGGTATCTTGCGAGAGGAGGTATTATTTTATGTGATGCAATAGACGCATTCGATGATGTGTCATGTGCATATTATTTACATAGTTATTTATCGTGGGGATATAGTGGAGTAAAACGAGTCCTCCTAGAACTTCAATACCTCGAGGTCTTGACAGTAAAAATTCACAACTTCTAACTTCGAAAGTGTTTTGATAAATTAAAAAATGAAACAGGAAATACTCATCATTCAAAATGTTTCATCAATAGAGCTTGTCAAACACTCCATTAATTTATTAATAAATTAATATAATAATTTCTATGGCAGCAGCATATTCATTACGTCATTAACCAACATTAATTAACAGGATTAAAGTTCTTTGATCCTGAATAATTCGAGGTCAGTAGTAACACCCAACTTTTCCTCATTTTTAAAATGACTATATAATCTTAGAAATGAGAGCAAACTGGTTAGAATCACATTACTCGTGCCAAAGAGAGTATTCAAAATTCTTCATCAAATTCACATTATTAAGTGCCATTTTATTTGTAATAATAAATAAATCGACACGGCCAATTTGATAGCATCAAACATCCATTAAATTATTAACAAACATTAATAAATTTCATTATATTATATATCATCAGATAAAACAGTCTTTTCTCCTTAACAACTCGACATCAGCAGAGTTAAAGCTTTATCCATATTTCCACAATTAAACTCATGAAAAATCGTATAATGTATTCAGTAGACAATTGACATTAAAAATTCTTCATCAAACAGATGTTATCGAGCATTACTCCACTTAGAATAATAAATAAATCGACACGATTAATTTGATTGTAGCGAGCATATCCATTACATTATTAGCAAACATTAAATTTCCCAGCGTTACGTAGTTAACACATGCTAAAAAATGTACTCGCGGTTGTTATGCAAATATCCAATAGAATGTATGATTAGTAATCAGTAAAATAGCACCTTCAGCTAGATTACAATGAGCCCTCCCCCCTCCCCGAGTTGTGCAAATCCACAACTTCCGCGAAGCGTTAAAATGAGAAGAACGAGTCACCAAAATATTTCACTCGTTTTATTCAGCTCGAAATTCAATTAATATAAAGCCACTGGATGTTTAACGAAAAGCCAATAAAGTGTTGACACATCGTTTATTTTCATTCACTCGACCGTACGTGTATTACAGTGTGACATGGCTCGAGGGCTCGAACAAAGTGGAACAGAAGGAGAAAAAAACTGCATGTGGGGGGAATTGTATGAAAGATTTCATTAGAACATCTATTCCGTGTCGTTGATCGCTTTCCGAGAACAAGTACATCATTACTCTTCGATATTGTTTTTTTT
This sequence comes from Psyttalia lounsburyi, assembly GCA_030522865.1. Taxonomy (NCBI): domain Eukaryota; kingdom Metazoa; phylum Arthropoda; class Insecta; order Hymenoptera; family Braconidae; genus Psyttalia; species Psyttalia lounsburyi. The sequence goes on from JAPYZN010000861.1 coordinate 25,988, forward strand.
TCTTTTAATGATATACAAAGAGGTCAACAAATCAATTACACGCTATGGTGAACCCCTCAGCGCCGAAAGCATGTAATTACCCGTTTCCAAACGACTCTGGAAGCAGTTCATAATACGAAAATTACGGGAACGCTCCTTCCTCGCATCAGAAACGGTTAAAGAATTCGTAATATCATCCGAAAATCTTCCACTACCAACAGTTCCCCAGAGAATGCTCTCCACACATACACACACACACCCACACACACATACACGTACACAACGATTTTATCGCAGCGATGGCGCACAACACAAGCAAACCTTCAAGCCCGGCTGAAACATACCCAGAACCCGAAGGATATTCTATCCACGACTCACGCGTGCGCACTTATGCACTGCACGTCTACGAACGTATAAATATTTATGCTTCCACTGGCAAGTAAGCGACGTTATACACGAAGGCACGTACACTTTGCTCCTATAGGTATTATTTATTTATCCGTATGTGTTTCTATGCACATATGACCAGTCTCCTTCCACCTGAAATATTACACAGAAAGCATCAAGATGTGCGGAATAACTTGAATAATCAGGATGAATGGCAGACTCACTTTTCCTGTGAATCCCAAGAGGTCAATAATGCGACACATCTAATAATGCATCAGATTTGTTGAAATACTTTTTTCAAATAAACGAACCCAAGTATTTATCATTATTTCGAGATTAATGCAACTCTTCGTTGTACGAAAAAAACTGAAATCTCATTTTAAGACTTATTATCGCGAATTTAAACCCTTAAAAGTATCAGATTGAGATGCACAACTTAAAGAGAAAACTCAAGTTGAGTTCCGAGAAAGTTTTAACTTTAGGCATTCAAAAGTCTCGGCATCAGACCTTCATAGTCGGAAATTGAAACTTCAAATTTCACAACTTAAAACTTTGAAAAATTTACTTTTAAAACAGTTGTCCAATTACACCTTATTTTTGACACACAGAAAAATATATTCTCGTGAAACATGACATTCAAAAAAATATAATTTACGTTTTTAAAAAATCGTAAATTGCATTATTTATGGAATTTTCAGTTTTTAAATAAAACAAAAAATAGTCATATGACTTCGTTTTTTCACAATACACCGGAATTCAAGAGAGATAGGATATTTTTATTCAGGACCTTTTTTGTAAATCTCATTGTGTTCTACACAAAAGGTTTAAACAAAAATTTTGCTATCTCAAAATTTACAGCTCTCAAAGAGATAATTTAGAAATTTCCATCATCGACTTTGGTATCAAATGCCAACGTGTAGTATGGAAATTTTTGTAGAGCGCAACCAGATCTACAAAGAAGGTCATGAGCAAAAATATCCGATCTCTCTTAGAATTCGAGATGTGGGCAAAAACAAAGTCAGGTAACAATTTTTTTTTCCGTAAAAACGAAAATTTGTTGTATTTTACGCTACCATACATGGTATTTTCTGACTTCTAATAAGTAAATTACATGAACAATTTCATAAATTTCGCTTTTAAAAACACAATTTACGTTTTTTAAATGTCCATTTACAATCTCCATCAAAGAAAATACAGGATTGAGATTGTAAATTGAGTAATTGGAACAACACAAAAAATAGAAAAACTAACGTGTCACAAATCATAAACATAATTAACATAATTTTGTTCGTAATTTACGATTGTTTAAAAAGCTCAAATTACCATTTAAAAACAGTAAATTGTTTTCGAATCTCATGCTTCACGGGAATATATTTCTGTGTGTGCGTAATAAAAACCTAAACCGATTAAAAGTATTGAACTTTCGTTAAATTTCAAATTTCGTTGTTTATTTCTTTACGGAGCCTTAACAGTGATCGCCGATCCATGCAATCAACGAAACAGTATCTAGAAAAAAATAACCAAAGCACAAATTCTTATTTCGGGATTAATGCAGGCTCTCCATCATCAGGTACAGCACCCGATAAGTTAGCGTGCTCCATGCTACATGAAATTGTTCATGTATAGGTACCGAAAGATATAGCTGGTATACGTGTTGGATCGGAGGCACGATACCAATTATGAGCAACGCTCGAGTTGGGATGGCCTACAGCACGTATATAGAAGAGAGTGGGTATGGTTCCTGCGCGGTTCGTTGATGTAGCACGAGCCGGTTACGTACACTTCGAAATAATACACATCGCGTCAACCCCCTCTAAGCCTACTTAAGTGGCTGACAAGTACTTCCGGCAGACGTACGTTAAGCTCTCGTTACCATTTCCTCTTTTGATTATGGTGGTGAGCATGATCTCGGTGGGCTCCCAGTGGAGACACCGATGGCTGCCTTCAACGAGTTCTCATTGCTCTCATTATTTGCAGAAACCAATCCATCGAGCGATTTTTTTCCTGCTCAATAGAGACTTGGATGTAGTGACACACGCTTCTCGTGCTCTTTCCCAGTGACTCGTTCATCAGGGAGAGGACAGACCCAGTTGCTGTAGGTTCATTCAGGCCGTGACCCCTGGCCCCAAACGGACAAACTAACTGAGACGCTAAAGCTCCACTCAAGCCTAATTTGTGGCTATTTCCGGGGTAGTGTACTAGACAGTTTTTCGCTGTTGTTTCAAGATTGATTGCCCAGTTCGCTCCTTCGCACTCAAATGTCTGTCAATTATAATGTCAATTAGTCATTTCCGTTGGCGTTGTATCACTCACTACAGATGTAATGAGAACAGCATGACTTGACTGGTGAATGTTAATCCATTGATACTAAGAATGGAGATATATCTGTTGTTAGATCATTCAGAGTTACTATTGTCAGGCAGGCTCCGATGGTCGCTCTGGGCAGTCGTTGGTAATCGGACGTTAGCCATTCCTGGCTCTCCACGAGTTCTCAATTATTCAAAACGACGGAGCAAACTCCACCTCTAACCCTCGCTGGCCTCCAACTGGCCTGTTCAACCGAGACAGGTGTGATGGAATATCAAGTTGACATAATTTCAACTCGATTCAATCCACTAACGACTCACGGATTTCCGTTTGCCTCTGTATTTACGCTTCATTCAAGTTTGTAATGCAGTGGTGAATTAGAAATGTCTTCGAATGTGTTAGTCCGTGGTGTATAGCAATATGTAGGGTTATCGTGGAATAATGGCGGTTTAATAATGTAGTGAACAGTCTGGTGTGTCGTCTATCAATAATTTATGAGTCTTTTCGATCATTCTGACGTGAATGACTTCATCTTTCTGATGGATATTCTTAGAATAATAGTGCGCAGAGGGCAAAAAGTATTTTTGGTACAGTTCACTTACTTGATACATAAAAATACTAAAATACATTATTGTTAATTGTGAAAATCATGAAATCTCCTGATAAATAATGACATTTGAACAATGAGAGAGAAAAATATTTCAAGAGAATGAGCTTTTCTTATTCCGAGAGAATTTTTTAGTTCTTCAGAAAACTTCATGTAATTGCGGCCTATCTAGTGTTTTATTTTCATCACGACATCTATTACCCAATCTCTAGCCCAAAGAACACATTTTTTAAGCCCAACTTTCGACACTCAGACATGGTAAATCATCAGTTTAAGAAATCCTGGATTCTCACGATCCCTCAAACTCTAGATTCTTCTACCAACCAAAAGTAGTACGAGTTTGTTTGTTCAAAGTATTTTATGCACTTAGTGTGTACCTAATTGAATAAATCTATTCCCGATTCCCTTCAATCTTCTCTTTAGTTTATCGAATTATTTATAAAAAATGTTGAGTTTACAAAAATTCATGACTCGAATTGCCAAGTGCTATTTTCCAACAGTCTCGCCACATTGATTTTCCCCTGATCTATACTCTTCATCAACTTAATACTTCTCCTATATTTCAAACTATATTCCATACCAGATGTGAAATACCACCTGAGCAAATTTGCGTGTTCTGTATGAAACCCGCGGCTTCCCATATCATAGTGTAACTCCGACATGCACACATTGTTTCCCGCTCACAGCACATTTACGTACATCATCGCACATAACATGAGAATATGCACATAGTAAACGGTCTAGCAATTTCCCTGGTTGCGTATATAAACGCTCTTAAATTACTTCAATTTCACAATGGTACATTTCAATCTTCGCTCTGTCTGCATGTAAAATACGGGGAAAACTCGATAAACAACAGTAGAGACCCAGTTTCGCCTAACGAGGGAATACCTTCGATACCATCAATTGATCCAGTGACTCCCGAGACCCAAAACCACTCAATCTTTCCTGAGAAAAAAAAACAATAATAATAATGGAGAGCCCCTGAAATGGGAGCAACCAACCGCGACCCAATCCCCGCACATAATCGTTTTGGAATGATTCTAAGAGGGTCATGATTTGCAAGTCCTTCAATTGTGCAACGGCGTGTGTTATGGGTTGTACACGCTCCAACACATGAACAGGGGGCGGGGAGAGGGGAGAGGGGAGAGGGGGTGCATACACCAACAAATGGAAAAAGAGGGGGCCCACAGTCATACACTACGGATGAGTGAGCCCAGGCCGCATAGGAGCATCTGCTACATCGTGACTTTTGGGGTCGTGATACGACTATTGGGCTCGATACGCGTGTATGTGTGTGTGTGTGTGTGTGTATGTGTATAGTCTCACTGTGAATACATTTGCACATGCTTATACAAGTGCACAGGAGACTAAAATACAATGGGATTGGGGCGTAAAAGGGATATTGGTGTAGAATCACATAAGGGAGGCATTCAGCCTGTGGGCATATGGCATACGACCAGAGTTTTTATTACATCCTGGCACGAACGTGTGCGAGTGAGAGGGGACGTTGAAGAAAGACATAGACAAGAAGAAAATAAAAACACTAACCTGCCTCTCTCTCTCTCTCTCTCTTTTTATTCCCCCTTGGCCGAGTAATTCCTGTAGTTTTCATCACGTATCGTCCCTCTGAATAAATACTGTATTTCCACTTACATTTCTACGTTACTCGCTTGCTGGAAGTTGCCGAGGGTCGCCTGGGTAACCTTCCACACCGTCTCAACCCATCTCTCCCGTTACCGTTTTCTACCCACCTCTTAGCACTGCCATGGAGTGATTTAAATCACTTCCCAACTGGGGAAACACCATCTCTTCCTACATCAGTGAAACAGCCGCTGTACCTTCTCAACTTTCCTTTTGTGGCCGCTTCAATCTCACCGGTTGAGTGCTCCATCGCTTCACTTCTAAATTCTTGGTTTCCTCAGATTTACTACATATTGGTGTTTAAGGTGGTTTTGTTCTCTCGAGTATGGATAATGTGACAATAAAATATTATGCGGCATTACATATTGTCGATTATTTTACAATAGTGCTTTCTCTACCGTAAAAATAAAAAATACTTCCGCGCTGTATGCACCCGAGGACTGATGTAGTTTCTCTCGCCTTTACAACGCTCACTGTTTTCTCTCTTCATTTGCGTCTACCTTTTGCTCTTTGATACCACCGACTGTGGACAACAGTTGTAAATTACCAGCGACAATATTATGTTCAAGTGCCCATTGACTGGCCCATTGTTTATAAGTCACAAGACGCCACACCTCACATTCAATCCGATGAAAGTTGTACACATGTTGTGAGTTTATAATGTCTATTAGATATGACTGGGCGCAGTAAAGCGGTCGATTTTAATTCGCGCTGCAGTGTTTTCATTTTCTACGATTTTAGATCACCAGATATCCAATTAAATTGAACAATGCGAGACTCGACTAACTGAAATCCTCGAACAGAGACATTGTTTCCACACGTGTGTCACTAGTCAATTGAAAATTATTTCCGTCACACAACATTTACCAATTGAAATTGAATCGAGCACAACGACTTTTGGCTCAAACAAAGAATACGTGACAGGCACACACGAGGTGACAAGCGGTCCTAACAATCATGTGGAACAAGCCAAGTTGATTTTCTCAGGAGATAATAGTGACTGAGCCAAAAATTGTTGACAAACTATCGGAGAAATTGAGAACGACAATCTCATATCGAGCGGGTATTTAATGAGCAATTTGAGTCTCGTTGGTGAGCTATCTCGAGATATTCGACGGAGTTCAATAGTTTCAATTCGATTGCTCTCCTCTCTCACTCGAATAAATTGGAAATCACGATGTAGTGCACGAACGAGTTATCGGCGGCTGTTCGCCCCGCTACACAAGATGAAACGGTACATTTAGGAATTGAGTAAGAATGAGACACTCGGGTATGAACGAAGTAACTAGATATAATGCGCTTGATTCAACGAGAATGGAATGGTTTGCTCTCACTCAAGCGATGTCGGATCGTCTGTGTTTTGGATTGTCGCCAAAATGCTGCCGGTAAAATTAATCGTTCTCTGACACGAATTCTCTACCCAAGTGGGAATACCAATTTGTTGGCAAAGTCGTAGAGAGGAGAGAGCCCTCAGAGATGATGTCTCTCCTCCCTCTTCACCAATTCATATCCCCTTATAAGATTAATGAACACGAAAAGTCTATTTCTCTTTTACTGTTACGAATCAACTGACCAGTTGCTCTGTGTCTTTATGTTGTAGAATTGGACCAATGCCGGAGGCGCTTGTTTCCGAGGGATTGAGAGAGGTGTATCCTGGAGATAGTTGGTTACACGTCACATTGCTGGGATTGTTATGAGTGATTGCTGAAGTGATGATGAGTTGGTGATTGTAGTGGCTGTGATATTGAGAGGAGACGATTATTGGTAGTCGAAAATTTCAAGTGAAATGGTGTGTTGAAACAAGTGGTAATTTGGTGAGGCGCTGAATTGTGAAGACGTGAACGGATCGAGGCGGATTAGAAGCGATTATAAACGTGTGAGAGAGAGAGAGGGAGAGAGAGGGAAAGAGAGAGAGGGAAAGAGAGAGAGAGAGCGAGAGAGGGAGTAAGAGAGATAGTTAGAGAGGGAGAAAGAGATCTTGAGAGTGGAGTAGAAATAGTGGTGCGAGTAGTGTGGTAGCGGAAACGAGGTGTACAAGGGTGTAGAAATAGGTGATAAGTGATGTGTTCGATGGACGAGGAGCGTCTTGCGGGCGGTGGTCGGGGTTCAAGCACTTTAACCATCGGATCCTACTTGGGACCGGCGAGAAAAGGCGTCGAGTCGGTGGCAAGGCTGGCGGGCGCCGGGGAAACGGTTCCAAGGGCATGGCGACCACGCCAATAGGCGGTCGCCTCCCTAATTCAAACCGCAAAGGAATCTCGCCGTGTGCGGCGATAACAGCAACGCCGACAAGTGTCGGTGATAAGGGCGGTAACAGCTGCAATAATCACACTGTTCAGAGTCGATGTGAGCGTAAAAATAGTCGTGATCAAGGTATTTATCAGGAACAGTGTAGAAGACAGAGTTGTGATAAGTCGGGGACGTGTCGTGAGTCGAAAACATCTAGCACAGTGGCTGCTAACGCCGGGGAAACGGACACGGCCGCGACAAATGCGACCAACAACTTCGAGTACGACGACAATGAATGGGACATTGGCATAGGCGATCTTATAATCGACCTTGATGCTGATATAGAGAAGACGAGGGACGAGAAATTGAGCTCGGGAAACGGGATGGCTTCAACGCCTGCCTCGGCAGCAACAGCCACAACAAATCAGAATCATCAGGTACAGCAGAATTCAACAACAGTCCAGAATTCATCATCATCAACAATAATATCAAGTGGTAACGGTCAGTCAGCCTCTTTATCGTTGTCGTGCTCGTCGTCCTCCTCCGCATTGCCGTCCTGCGGCGTCAATTCATCATCAGTTAATTCAACAAATTCCGTTAACTCGGGTAATTCCAGTGGTAATACAACATCAGCCACTAATACAAATAATAATTCAACGGGCAACGGTCCAACTGGTAAGCAACAGCCCGGCGCTGTTAACGCGCTTCACACGAACGCCGGAAATCCCGGCAAAATGGCTGTTGAACACTCGGCCACTGTTGACAAGGGCCTCAAAATGAAGATAAAACGCACTAAACCAGGTACAAAGACCAGCGAGGCCAAACACGAAATTGTCAAGTCCAATGAGATCAATGGTACATCATCCTCACAAGACGGTACTGGCAATTCATCATCATCAAATTCATCATCATCCTCATCGACATCGTCGACGTCATCCTCATCGTCGACATCCTCCCAAAATTCAATTGCCGAAATGACAGGCAATAATTCATCGTCGTCATCGAACAAGTCCAAGCCCCACTCCCCGGCATCAGCGGCTTCTGGGCCCCAGGCCTCATCAACGGTTGGCTCTAAACGTGGTTCGAGCGGTCATCGTAGGGACAAGGCCCGAGATAAGCACGAAAAACAACCGCAGAATAATCACGGACCACAGCAGAATAAACCCGAGATGAATGGCACAGCGAGGCCCGTGTCACAGAGTCAAAATTCAACGGGCGCTGCGGCCCAGTCCCAGGGACCAACTCCCGCCGCAACAGCCCCCCAACAAACCCAGGGCCCACCGCCCAGCTCGAGAACGGGCTTCCCTGCGGCACAAGGCGCCGGACCACCTGCAACCAGTGCAGCCGCACCTTGTCCGCCACCGAGTCCAGCCTCAGCGACAGCCGCTGGTTCTGCTGCTAAACCCGAACAGACTAAAGTTGCAGCAGTGCCTGGACCAACCCTTAATACAACTGTTGACGAGGCTATGGATACCGCTGCCTGTAGTCCGCCACCTGCGAAAAAATTAAAGACTTCTAATTCCGAACCAAAGGTAAGTGGTTTTTCACTTGTGACAATGACGAGGCGTTTTTAAACGGTGCGACGGAGAATTTCACTCAGGACCTGGATTTATTATCTATGTTTTATTTTATTATCTTTCCTCAGTAAATTATCGGAATATTTTGTTTGGTAATTTTACGTGGCGATAAACGTCACAATGAGCATGAATGGATGATGAAAAAGAAAATTCATTGACGGGTGATAGAGAGCTTTTTCATTTCTTTATTTAGTAAGAAGTTTAATTATCAGCAAATTAAAAAATCGTAATTTATCTGTGGATGTGGCGATCCGCCACCCAGTACTGGAAGGCGAAACAATTTGATAATAAATTTGATTTTGCACTGCCCATCACCATTGTTAACATAATTGTGAAAACATTTTCACAAGCAAATAATCATAATTTGTGACGTCATATTACACAGAATTTTTGAAGTGCTGATCAGCTGTCACTCTATAGGAATTTTGTAGGAACTCGAAATAGCTGACAGCTGAAGACATAAAAAACTCTCTACAGTATTATAGACTCTCTATAAGGTACAGAGAGTCTATAATATCAGCTACAAATGGCTGATCCTGCGAAATGCACAGGCCGGTACAGTGCGTTTTTTTGTAATGTTGTGAGCATCTGCAGGTCAAAACCAAATGTATTAGCAAATTTTTCTGTCCTCACGCTTCCCCTCTAGTTTCGTATGCCTCATTGCCACAACTACAGATAAATTACGAATTATTTACTTGCTGATAATTAATCTTTCTACTAAATAAAAAAATAAAAACGCTCTGTGCCACACTTCAAGGAATTTCTTATTTTTAAAAATTATCCATTCATGCTCATTGGGAGATTTATCGCAACGTAAAATTGTCACCCAAAATGTTCACATAATTTACTGGGAAAAGATAATAAAATGGAATGTAGATAAGACACAATTATACACTTTTTTACAGATATTCTCGAATTTTCTAGTAAAAAATGTTGTAAGTTTTAATGATGAAATTATGTCTATTTTTTCATTATTAACGAGTTAATGAAACTCTTGAATATTCGAGGACTTAACAATTTCCAGGGCCATTTGACATTTCTAGTAAATTTCTACCAAATTTCAGAATGTATTTGAAAATAAATTTCCATTGGGATATCAATGATATTTTGGTATGAAAAATCCAACTATTTAATTCAATTCAAATTCATATCATTACGAATTCAGATGAAATGGTGACGAACTTTCAACAAATTTCTAATAGTGTAAATTTTTTAATGAAAGTTCCATGGAATTCTTAATTTTGTACAGCTTACCTAAATTTAAAATCACATCAAATTTTAATTAATTCAACATCGTATTTCTGTAGCGATAGGGCAAAACTGTGCAGTTCGATTTTCACGATTGGCTAGTTTTCAATGAATATCTCATAATCTAAAGGAGTTAACAAAATAGTCGTCATTATATTTTCTGTAGTGCGAATTCTAGAGCTACTAGGGCTCTAGATTAGAGATATTTCTCGAAAACCTAACGGCGAGGTAAGTCGGATTAAATCGTACTACCCCATCGCCACTGATTTACCAACATTTTCCGGTTTTCTCTTGATTATTATAGAAAAATTGATAATTCAGGCACAAAATGCCCAAAAATTGGGCTGTAATTATAATGTGGAAAAAACCATGCCAATAGGTTGGCATTTTTTAAAATTTTAGTCGTAAATTTTTAATTCTCCTTCTTTTTTTGCGGTCCCGAAGTCTCAAATGAACCATATCATCAATTTGTATTTATGTATGTAGGACCTTCGAGTGATTTTATCTTGCCTTGGCACACATCACTCTTTCTTTCATTGTCGTATAATACATCTACACACAATCTTAAGAATCTAAGCGTGTGGTTTGCGTTTCATCAAGTCACTCAGTGATGAAGAAACTCAATAACAATTCCTCTTACCCAGAAAATCTACTCATTTGGTCACCGATCGGCCGATTTATCGTTAATCAAGAATTTTGCTAATGAATTTAATTGCTTTTAGCGAGAGAGATTTCAACTTGTCTTGTCTGTTCTTGGCGTTTCCACTCGACTTCAGAAACCCTAATTACTAATCGTGTCTTTATACCCACATACCGGCAAGTAAAATCGATGCACCAGTTGCTGTTCAAATATACCGTCTTACAAATTGCCCCGACGACAATCTTTCTTCGAAAAGATTATAAGTCAAATTACTTCATTATATGTAACTAATAATTCTAATCATCACAAATTGCGCGAGATGATTGGCTAATTTCATACCAACTTACAATTACTTCTCGGGATAATTGTCTTTTGCAATTTTCACTGCACTAGCCATCCATTCCCACAGTATTAGTCCGAGTTATTCTATTCAATCCCACAATATCGTGAAAGTTCTCACAAAATTATCATCAGTGGCTCGGCATTTCGTGCATATATCAGTGAGTAGAAAGCACAAGGAGAAGGCAAACTCATCATTCAATTATCCGCTATCAATATCAAAATGTTTTCCCCTCCTTCAACTATTAACCAACTTTCGCATTAAAGCACTTGACAAGAATAAATCACGAGTAAATATTGTTGAGTGTCATCATTTGAGCGCTGCAAAAAGGCACCTACATAAATTCCATAATTTTTATTATCCCAATCGATCACCCTATCCCAACGCAAATATTTTGAATATCCATAAGAACTGAGATCATATACATACGGGTAAACCACCCGGTGGAGTTGATTGGCCGCTCGATGACGAGGGAGAGTCGTACAAGCGTGAGGTAGATATACCGATAGAGAAAACGGTTGATAGTAAAACTGGTTGAGTTAGTGTGTGTACAATTTAATCCCCCCCCCCCCCCCCCCCCCCCCCCCCCCACAGGAGAGAGGAGAGGGGATAATGCCCAGTGTAAAATTGGGGATGACGAGGTGGAGGTGGTGGTGGAGGGTGAGGGGGAGAAAAGGCAGTCAAAATGGGGTTGGAAAAGGGGGAGAATGGAAAGCCGTCGGGGTCGCACACGGTAGCAGGGGCTTGAAATCAATACTCTGCGGTCTCCGCCCCCGCGAATACACGGATGAATACACCGACAAACACCCTCCAGCTGCAAAGGTAGTGGTGCACGGTTGTTGGATGGCGCCAGGGTCGGTTTCGTTACTCCATGTATTTCCTCTCTTTTCTCCGTTTCCACTTGAACTCACTGCACCAGCATCCTCGGGTAATACAGCCAGAGTTGGGTGAAATAGTATTTTGAAATTTTCAAGACTATTTACTACTTCGTAGTTTTTGAATATCACTAATGAAATTCCAGTTGTATTGTTCAAAGGGAGAAAATCTCATTTAAATATGGATTTTATATTCCGGGTGATGAGATGAAAGTGGAATTTTCAATATTTATGCACTAAGGTATAAAAATAGTTTTGACATAGATAATTTAGTTAGTACGTGAATATATTTTTTATTTTTTTTATTTGTAATTTTCTTGGTTTTATCGAAGTATTTTCTCGATTTGAAACCTCTCCTCTAGCCTGCCTCTCATGGCCGCCTTACATTTAGCTGTGCCCCATTCGAGCTAGGACTGCACGGGAAACCATGTGAAACCACAGTCGCACAGCCGGCCGATTGTACAGTGCCCTAATGTATTCATCTGTCACACTGACTAAATGAATACACTAATCCGCTACCGTGCCGCCACTGTGCCTACCGCCCGTAATTTTTGTGCGAGCGAGATGTTCCTAAGCGTTCACCCATCCAAGTAGTAACCCAGCTCAACGCTGCTTAGCTTGGATGTCCGCCGGAGCAACACCTCGCCCGCCTAACCATTACGGCCGTAGTACGTGAATATAAATTTTTTTGTCCATTTGGAAACGTTTTCTTCTTACGATAGGGGAACTGATTTTTTACCAAGTTTCGAGTCTCTTGCTTAGAGAAAATGGGTAGTGTCACCATGAGTCATCTCACACTTAGAGAAAAACGTACTTTTGGCTGGAAAATTAATTCTTGGTTGAAGAGTATTTTTTACTATTGCATAATTCTTGAACCAATCTTTTTCTCTTGTTCTTTAAGTATTTTTCATTGTCCAGAGAAGGAAAATTATAAGGGTTTTCTTTCCCCGGAGAACGGGCATACTCAAGGGACAAGAGAAAGAGATTGGCCCAAGAATTTTGTGATAATAAAAAATATTCTTGAACCAAGAATTAATTTTTCAGCCAAAAGTGCGCTTGTCTGCCAGTGCATAAATTCATCTATTTTGGATTGGATCTAGAGTTTGGCGGTTCGGGAGAATCCGAGAATTCTTGAATTCATGAGTCGCTATGTCCAACTGAGAAATCCTTGTTGCAATTGCTCGATGGACACTTTCATTGTAAATTCAAGAGTATTAAAAAATACGTTAAAAAATGTATTCTTTGGGCAGGACATTGCTTGATAGACGTCCTGATGAAAATAAAATATAAGATAGGACGCAACTGCATGAAGGGCATAATTTCTAGTTTTGAGAGATCTTAAAAATGGCCTCGGACCGAGAAAAGCTCATTTTGTCGAAATATTTTCTTCCCTCACACGAAGAATTACTATTATTATGAGTATCAATATTATTGGTCTTATTAATATTATTTATCAGAAGATTTGATGGTTTTAGGAATTTACAAGAGAATATTTTTTTGTGTCAAGTCAGTGAACTTTGCCAATAGTAATTTTTCTTTCAGTATGGGAGTACATCACCTTGAGAGCTCTTTTTCAAATGCTTCGTAAGGAAAAAAAGGTTTCGTGTGAAAACAAATAGTGATGGAGTCGAATGATATAAAATGCTTCTTTTTTTTTACTCGAAGAAGAATCTTGTCTTGGGTATCTATAAGGAACAGTATTTCTACTTGGTTTTCATGAAATATTCCCCATCATTTTATCTCTCGCTGTGGTTTTAACCCTTCGGTTTGCGCGTTTCAAGGTCTCCCTTTGCCCAATGACATGGCCAACTCGTCGAGTTATACTCTACCTTGTTCTTTATGAGGAAGCGAATGTGTGAAGTGGTTATCGATAGAATGGAATGAAGTCTGTCGGTTTAGTCTGTGTCAATTAACCGCAGTTGACCGAACAATGGCTCATGCATTCGTCAATGCTGCAGTGAGAATGGGCTGCTGGGCAATGCGACGAATCTCAAATGCGATGTACAGTCAATGGTACACAACCTTCGAATGGTATTTAACTTTCCTCCAGATGATTGGGGATCGATTGAAACCAATCAACTGGGCTGATTAGATTCTTCTCGCTCATTGTCGGAGTGAAACCGCAGTCAGGTTGAGGTATTTTTGCAGTACTTGACTATCTCGGCGAATTGGAATGCGTTGGAAAACCTCATTTTAGCGTGCACGGAGAGAAAATTTCAGTTGAAATTACCGTGGCGTTAATAATCGTGTAGTATTTTGGTCGCTCGGAGAAAAATTGCCGTACCGTTTTAGTAAAATTTATTGACTGCTTAATAAAAGTTATCTAGTTTCCCGTGAAAAATTCTCCAATTTCTCCGTAAAATTTGTTGACCCCTCTCTAAAAATTGTCTATCCGTGTGCCTAATTTTTGTTGAAGATAGTGAATTTTAGCATCGAAAATACTACGCGATTACCAACTGGAATAGTAATTTTTATTAAAAAATTTCTCTCCGTGTGGATTTGCATGTAACGATTCGTGTGCAATGATAAAAATCGTGTTGAGGGCAAACGTTGTGAAGAGTGCACTTCCCATTGAAATATTCAAGAGCAACTCAAGCCACACCTAGAAAGGATTATATATATATGCGAAATATATATCAATTATACGTACATATATTTTAATAAAAAATGTAATGCATACTGAAAAATATTCACGTGAAACACCCGATTTGAAACAATAATTTATACTTTTGACATCGTAATTTACATTTTTTTTTAATCGTAAATGACCATTTCAAAAATGTAAGTTATGATTTCACAAACGTAAATTACGAGATTATTAATGTTATTTACATTTTAAAAATCATAAAATATGGTGTATGGTGCAGTTAATTACAAAAATTTTTATGTTTTAAATCATCAAATTTAGTTTTGTGACTTGGTTTTTGAACAAAATCTCAGAATCTAAGAGAGATATTGTTTTTTTTGCTCAAGACCTTTTTTGTATAGGTCATTATGGTCTGTAAAAACTGCTTACCAAAATTTTAATATTTTAAAATGTTGAGCTAAAAAAAATTTTAAACTTTTAATTACGTCAATCAGTTTTTCGAAAATACCTCTAAATGTAAGGGACATAGCGCATTTTTGCTTAAAACCGTTTTTGTACAGGGAGAAAAATATTCAAGAAAAATTACGGAACAAGTCACGTAAGGTGCGAGGCAAGATCCTTTCCAGGAATTTTTGTACGAATTAAGGAGAATAAGTCCGTCGCCTAACGGAAAACATACGAAAAAGTTACGTAATTTTTTTGGAAATTAACTCCAACAGTAAAATCTACGATAAATTTCAAGACTTATTACGGCTCAAAAAATAAAAATGACGGAACGCTCCGTAATTTCTACGAAGCGTTCCGTAATTTTTCTTGAATTTTTTTCTCCGTGTAGCGCGCAATAATATGTACAAAAAAGTTCGGAAACAAAAATATGCTATTTCCCTTGGATTCCGAGATATTGTCAAAAAAAGCCGTCTCGTGCCTACTTTTCTCATTTAAAAAATGAAAATTCTTATAATTTATGTATACGTATATGTAATTACATATTTGTCGCAAACAATGAAATCACTTCAGTTGGCAATTCAATATCAGTATCTCTAAGTTCCCATCGATTTTTCAATGAAATGTTCCATATTTAGTGATGGAAAATGTGATAAGAATTTCCAAAGATAAATCTGAAAATGTGAACTTTACACCTCAAGACTTGTCACTTAAAATGCATACCCAACCTCTCTCAGCATATGGACTATATATCCCTCGGGAGGGTGGAAAGACAACGTCGGTCTATTACCGTAATGAAACGACAGCTCTAATTGAAACGACATCCCAAGAGCTATTCCAACTTGCCGTTTTAGAAAAGAAAAAAAAACCCTGTTAAAACGAGAGCCGAGGGAAAAGTGCTGGAACGACGGGACGAAAAATCCATTTTTGCCATATTGTAAACTAACACCTTTACACCCCATTCATATCCGACGGGGGGCAAATGGACGCAGCATATTGTTGTTGCGTGTACGAAAGAAGTTTGCGTGAGCCCATACTTTGATCACTGATGCACGCCATCACCACTGATAAACATCGCACATTGCAACGACATGCACGAGAGGAATATACTCTCATAATAAGCAATTCGACAATGAGAAAAAGTAAATACATTGAGAGAAAAAATTACTTTTGGTAAAGTTCACTCACTTGAAACAAAAAATATTCTCTTGTCAATTTTTAAAATCATGAAATCTGATAAAAAAATGTAATTCTTAATGTGAGAGGAGAAAATATTTCAACAGAATGAGATTTTCTAGGTTCGAGGGGAATTTCCAAGTTCTCTCAAAACTAGAAATTATGACCATAACTTCAGGCAACTCGATATCTTCATGTGTTCTATCAAGTATTTTATTTTTATCAGGACTTCGATTACGTAATATCTTACCCAAACAACACATTTTTAAGCTCAATTGTTGATACTCTTGGAATCGTAATGAAAGTGTTCATCGAGCAATCGCAACAAGAATTTCCACAAGGTGAGTTATCAATTAAAAAATTCATGGATTCTCGCGAACCATCAAACCCTAGAACTAATGGAAACTAGATAAATTTATGGGAAGAAGACTCATGCTGACAGTTAAAGATTTTTCGTCCCTGGCGCCCGAAAATCCGCGATTCTAACCTCATTCCGTTCGGTTAGATCACGGTTTTCGGGGCCAGAGCCGAAAAATATTATACGTCATTCGGCGATAAAAGTATTATCTGACTCATGTGATTATAATCCTCGCCTTCGGCTCGGATTA
>JAPYZN010000862.1:0-24324 GCA_030522865.1 Psyttalia lounsburyi
TTAAAAATCCCACGCCCCAAGCCGGACTCGAACCCGCTCCACGCGGGCTCCGCCGTCCGGCCGTGCGCCTTAACCAACTCGGCCACCGTCGTCGGTGTTGTTGAATATTTCCTATCAATTTATTAAAATGTTTTATTTGTAGCATTTTTTTTCTACAACTTTCATTTGAATTTTTCAGTAAAATATATTATCATTAATAATCGACCATCCCACCGATTTCCTTATCAAAATCTTCCTGTTAAAATGATTAAAGAAAAAAATGTATTGAAAATTATTTCCGAATTTCAGTAAGTTTGTATGGTGTTGAAATTTTTGGTAAATGTCTAGTATAGGTCCGCTTGACTAAATTTAATGAAACTTGGTGAAAATTTAGGTTTCCGTGCCCCAACATTAAATTTGAAAACCGTTTTGGGGGAAATGATTTGCGTGAGTTTATAGTGATCCCGAATGCTGGAATTTTTACCCTCTTACCAAGTGGACCACTTGGTCTCTTCGACAGTCTGAGCCACACGTAAAGATTTAATTCTTCAAGAAGAATTTTTTCAAAATTTTTTTGCCAACAGAACGGCCGCCGGTAATTTTGTGGGTTGACTGTTCGAGAGACCATTGTTGGTCAATTTTGACATCATCTTTGTGTTGTCTGTGTCTGTTCAACACGTGTTGTCGTTGGGACCAGACACCACCACCTCCACGCCATCAGTCCCGGGTCACGCAATCGGTGGTGAGGTATGTATTTTTTTTTTGAATTCGCGACAACTAACATGGTTATTTTCAACAAATTGAGATTTCGAATGGACATTGGAGCTATGGAGACTTGATATCTAATCAATTTCAAGGTCCAGGTGGACTCATACTAGACATTTACCAAATTTTTTATTTATTACTAGAATTCTAATAGAAAATACCATTGTGGAATTTGGAAAATTTTTTGCCTAACATATCGCAATTTATATGACCCTAACATTAGCAGTATGAAATGTTCGACAGCGGATATCTGTTGAAAAAATAGTTTAATTTAAAAATCTCACCTTTTCATTTATCCAACGAGAAACGACTTAACTGTGATAGTCATTAATTACATACAAATATAAATTCTAAGGTGAAATTGATGGAACAATAACTCGGGGAAGACATTAACAGCGCATATCTCGCTTCAGAACGACTGCATAAAAAAAAAGTCATGATTATAATTTTCCAGAATTTCTTCGTGAGATTGTTTCATTTTTTTCCCCTCCAAAACTCAAAATTTTATCCGTTGTGAAAACATGAAAGTTTGTCAGTCTGTCTCGCACATTTCAGTGGTCCAATTGAAAAAATAAAAAGAGTCACTTTTAAAATCAGTGTGAATTCCTCGTGACTATTCGAATTTTTCGTTACCAAAATTCAGTTTAGGATATATGCAATGTTTTTGTACGAGCAAATGCATAACCGCGGACATCGCGATGAGAAATTCTGATTCATCGATAGGAAATGTAAAACCATTAAATTAAAATAAAAATGTATTGTCAAGGTTTGTTCTTTATAATTTTTAAACTTAGAATATGGAAATGTAGGAACTAAATATTTCCAAAGTCGGATATCTTCCAACTAAATGATAATACTTGGGTTAGCTAAATTCTATAAACAAGTTTCACTTCATTATTCACGTGATTTTTTTTTCCTATGCGTTATTTAGAATACCAGGAAATATATGAACATTATTTCGTTAAGTAATCTTCAAAATTTTCAAAAATAGAACAAATTTATCATTTTGACTCACATCTGTCCTTTTTAAGAATCAGAAATAAAATGAAAATAAATCACGGAAGTATTCGAGTAAGTATTGTATTAAGTATTAAGAGATATGGGGTGCTAAAAGTATTTATCATTCATATTTCCATTTCTTCCCCATTGTGGATATAAAAATGAAGAAACAAAAACTCCACATTGAGTTTTCAGATTGAGTTTTCATTTCATTTTCAATCTAATGTTTCTTCATTTCTCATCGATAGCTTGAAATTTTTTCTGATGGTATGCACGGTTATTTTCTTATTACAAACCATTGTATATGTCCTAAATTAATTTATTGTAATGAAATATTCGAATCATCATGAAGATTTAACGTAAGTTTGTAAATATAAGATTTTTGCTTTTTCCAATTGGAACATTAAATTTTACGCCACAGTTTGACAAATCTTTATACTTAGAAAGCGGATAAAATTTTGAAAATTGGTTGAACAAAAAATGAAAGAATGTCACGATAAGATTTTGGAAAATTATAATTGTAACTTTTTTTTTACTTCTTTACTTACTACTTTAACTTTTTTTAGTTGGTCCGAATGCGATATATACCGCGTTAATATGTTTATATAGTGATTATCTCAGTAAACTCACCCTTAAATCTGTATTTCTATCTATTCCCTAATCCCTTAATTTTTCAACGAGATATCCGCTATTGAAGACTTTTGTCAGATAACTTCAGGATCGTGAATTTATACTAGAATATATGGCCATTTTCAAAAAAATTGCTATTTATATTAGGAAATTATCAACGAATAGGGAAGAGGGCCGTAAAGTTGAATGTGTTTGAGCTACTTTAATTTATGATATGTTTGTTTATAATCAGAAATGTTTCGACTTTAAAGGAATAAAAAACGTGAATACTTGATGAATATTTATACCAGATTACATACCAAATATGAAATTCATCATTAATATCCCCGACATGAATGGGCGTATGACATTTCATTTTTCATTCTTCAGAAATATTACAAGTTTACTCTGAATTATTCAAAGTCTGTTTCAATTTTTTCAAGTATTTTATCCTTGCAGAAATTTGATTTCTTTTATATATTATTAATTAGTTGTTGATCGTTTAAAAACTCGTCTCATTTCGAATAAATCGATGTTTTATATAGACTTTTAGAGATTTTCAATGCAATAATGCAATAAATCCTTTCTACTTTAAGAAGTCAACTTTTAATCTGAGAAGTTTTCTCACTTGAAATAAGTAAATTTTTGGTTTAGAGGTTTAACATAAACAAAAATAAACCACTTTATTATTCTCATTTGTCTATCCTGAAATGTACCATTCTCTTTTCTCACGACATTTCAATACAACTTTTTCAAACTCTAATGTCAACATTATTCGAAATTTCGTAAAAAAAAACACTCCTCTGTGATTATCAATACGCCTTTTTCTATTTGTTTCGAAAATAAAAATCATTACATGCCTATGAACAAGTAAAATGTGACTAGCGGTCGTTGTGTACAGTTGGAGTGGATCACGGCCAAGCGGAAGCACTCTATCCCGCATACGGCTCTACACTGTAGAGTCGGACGAAACGTTAATTGACGGTCCAGCCGCTGGTCATTAATAGGTCGGCCAATTATCAATAGTCGGGATAATAACGCTTGGCCAGAGTATTACTGTAGTTGGAATGCGAAGCCACGTACGTACAACTGTTGGAGGATGCCATCCACCAACATTTTTTAAGTGTTAAAATATTTTCAACAATTTTATATACAGACATCCAAATGTTTTCACAATTACATTTAGTGTTCTAGAATAGGGAAATATTGTCACCGTAATTCTCGATTTAATGACTCAAAAGAAATAATAATTGGAAATTGAAGTGGTTATTGGGACATACTCAGGAATTTCCGGTTGTATTTCAGTCAGGAAAAGAAGGTAATAGTCAATTTGAAAGGGATAAGTGGAAAGTTTTTTGTTTCATTCACTCACTTAAGGATGGAGTAAGTGAAAAGGGAAGTACTGAGATGGATTTCGAGTAATGATAGGGAAATAAAGGAAGTGGAAATTTTTTTTTTTAAAACAAATGTAAAGTAAGGGTTGTTCTTAATGTGGTGCTATACCTCCTGCGTCCCGGAAGACAAGCATGTGGGACAGAAAAATACGAGACGCGTGAAACGTGAAAATTCATGATCTCTACAGCTATCTTCTCCCTCATATATTACCCGAGTTATTATCACGTTAACATGAGCACGAAGAGAAAAAAAAAATCAACAAGCCACACTCAATATGCAGATTAATTGCTATTTGAATGAATCTGAATATTGATGTTCAATTTAGGTATATTATTTGCTTCAGCTCGATTGAGACGAGATATAAAGTTATAAAATATCGAGAAAAAAATTCAATGGAAAAAAGGAAAACCTCGAGTATGAAAACTAGCGATAAAATTTATGATCCCACTTGAGATGCTGCTAGTGTCGTAGACTGGAAAAAATCTATTAAATGGTCTGCATCGTATATGAAGTTATTATGAAGCAGTAAATGGCACACGTATAGGTTGTTAGGCAGTTTATCGATGAAAATGGCAACTGATGTTATAGAGGGATAAAAGCAGATTGGACGAAGGGAAGGGCGTACCTTTGGTAAGGATGCCAGGCACTGCTGCTTGACATCCCACACGAGCTGATCCTTGGGGAATTGAAGACACTTGCTAACGTACAGTTCGGGTACGTGGACTCGGGCAAGCAATACGCCATCCTCAACGGGTCCAGCCTCGTTGGTCGAATCCTGGCCCTGAGCTCCTTGGGGCTGTCCACCGGTGATACCTGTGGTTTGTCCAGTGGTGGGACAGGTGCCCTGTTTTGGTCCCGACTCCATCGCCAACACCCCACGCCCGCTTCCTCAACGATTCAATATTTTCTTTCTCTCACATCTGCAATCGTAAAAGGAAACTTTATATTCAAAGATGAATTAACTGATGACGGACAGATCAAATAGTTTATCGTTTACTTTTGTTTCAGAACTCTTCTCTCTTGTATTGATCTCAATAGCTTTTCATTATTCTACTTTGAGAAGGCTGAAGAAAGTCTGCAAGTTATCATGAAAAAACCATTTCCTTGAATATTGGAAAAACTTTTCATTTCACCAAAGTGTTTTTTTTTCAATAAGCTTTCAAGAATGTATTTTCCAATCAATCAACAGATTCGCTCGTAGAGAGAACGATTGCTTCCTTCAATAAACAATACTTTTCAATTTGAAATGTATAGTTCTCATTAAAAGGGAAAGATTCATCATCAATTTGAAGAAAAATTGAAGTGTATGCGCATTAGAAAAACGGGTGCTGCTTTTAATTCATGAATGAACACTTCGTTCTATTACAGTGACACAATTTACCAGATAGCATGTCAGAATGGGTTCAAGTTGAAGGCATATTTTTCAATTCCACAATATTTTCACCATCAATAAATTTCCCCAATGTGAAAATAGTATATTGTGCAACTAGTGCGTAAAGTAGCACTTTTTCACACGAGGCGAAAAAGGCGATACGCACGTGTTGCACACCCAATTTTTTTGCAATACCAATAAGCGAAGCTTTACGCACGACCTCTGACTTTTACGCACACTGTGCGGAAAAGTACCACTTTACACACGAAAACCCGTACCGAAAAATGAACTTTTTCGGCAGGTATTACAAAAAAAATATTGCGCTGTTTTTTTTTTCGTTGACAAAAAATTGACATCATTATTTAGCGCAATCATTTTCGTGCATCATTATCATCACAATAGATGAACGACAAAAAAGTATAAAATTAATAAAAGTGACGAGTCATAGAATATGGGCAGTAGACGTTTGAGAGTATTTCATTAATGTCATTAAATTCTCAAGTCACAATGGAAAACCGATTTTTTTCAGTTACGATAATACGCAACGGATTATTAATTTAATTGCTCAAAAAAATTAGCTTAAAAAAACGTTTAAGAACACCTGATCAGTAAAAAAAAACCACACCACTATACAGTCCCAATCTCTTTATTTCTGCTTCTGCATTTAAATTTCCAAGTATTTAATTGACGATATTTAAGGCTAATTTATCACACCGTCCATGATGCGATAATTTAGGAAAAGTGAATGCCTCACGTTGAGTAAGAACTGTGGTAAAAACAAATGAGGTACACGATCCTAAACGGCGTGGTGCGATAGAGCCGAGGCTCCGGGGATTATAGGCGTTTTGAAAAGTTTATCTCAAGGAGTATAATGACGCCAATCTAATACACTGGTAAGATGGGTGGTGAGAAAGAAACGACTCGTAGTCTGTAGAAGGGGCGCTAACAACAAGAAAAAAGAATGACGGAGTAAAGAAAGCCTGCGAAGAAAAGTTTGTATGTGCGTGTGAGTGCTGCATGAGGAATAGCCGCCGATGGATCGTCCTCTCGTTCAGTTCAACGCCGCTCATTTAAACCTTTCAATTAAGCTTTTTCTACCATCATAACATTTATTTTATAGCATATACTGCGACCCGTCTATTTACGTATCTTCTCGTATAACTACGCAGGGAGAATTAAATAGTAAAAGGTAGGGTCAGAATTGGCGTATAGTAAATATTTCCAAAGTTTACACAATTTACTATTGATATGGAAATGCCTACCATGAAACATTGTAGGAATAGCTCAGTCGGAAGGCATGTATCCGATGCGTAATTGAAAGGTCCGGTATTGGCCTTTTAGCCTGAACTATTCGATTTTTTCAGTAAAACAATTTGTGTAAATTTTATGCTGAAAATAATCCCGGATCACACCCTACCTCGACCAAATCCTATCTAATGACATCCTGTGGCGTCAGAAGAATGTCTCAAAAGAACGGCTCATGAATTCGCGTCTTTGATGTAAAGAAAATTCAAATTTAACGGTATACAGGAGAAATTGTGTCTTTACCACGATTGAGTAAGGTCTCTGCATTACCTAGAGTTCGCGGTGGAGCCGTGGCGGGAGTTGAATTCCAAAAATTAAAATTTTGTAAACTATGCAACGTTCCAGTACACATAGTCCACTAAATGAGAGTCCTATCAGTTGTAATAAGCTCTTCAATGGTAATAGGGCAGCTGGACATAGTAACCACCACGGCTACATTATCTAATGAAGCTTCTTATGCTACATAATTGATTTTGTAAGCTCGGTTTGGTGCATTTTAGTGACAAAGTGCTGCGGAACGATTCAATAACAAAAAATTAGCAATGTACGTATTCTAATTTATCTTCTAGCCATGGGCCATGGGAATTTTTCTCATGAATATAGTGGAGTGATTCGTGGTCTACGATAGTGTTAACTAAGCGAAATAGTTAAGATTACTATGTACGGTCAGTTGAAGAATCTTTAAGTATGTAGTCATATTATTTCCTTCTATAGTCATGGGAAAGGTTCTTATTCAATTCTCTTTGTGCACGCAAAGCAAAAAAAAACGCGAATAATGGAGAAATTTGAGTTACATTTAAATATGTTGAGCAATATTTCATGAGCACGAATAATGACTTTAATTTTACCATGCCCATAATATAGTGCTTGTATATAAAATAACTCACTCTCGGCCAAAGTTTTTCATGAGAAGTGCGCGCAAGATCCTCAAACCTGTCTTGGTGTGGGCAAAGTATACCGCCAAACAATAACTTATTCGATGACGATATGAGACACAACTTTCACTCGAAAGCTTCGAGTATGGTAAGAATGAGGCAGGAACGAAAAAAAGATAAATACAACGACAGAGACATTGAGAATGCGGGTATATAGTTAGCAGTGTCTGCATTAACGTCTGAACACATTCGGTCATGGGAGAGGTTTGAATAGCACTGTTCGATGCTGTGTTACACGTAACGGTGAGAATATACTATTATGTGGAATAAATGGCTGTCCAGTCTCGAGCAAAGATGGAAATAAATAGCGATATAAACAGGGTCTAATCATATATGGATACATTATTGAGATCGTTCCTCGAATCAACGGATGTTCGTCAACATTTTTCTTGTGTCAAAGTAACAGCAATGTCTGTTGTTAGAAAAAAATTCAATTTTCATGGACAGCTCAGTTGCCATTCCCGAAGGGGAGTACTATTAAATTTGAGTTAAGATCGAACATAATTAATGCAATTTTGAATTTAATGAAGTGTTGGAGAAAATGGAAAATTGAGCATCACGCTGACAGAAAAACGTTTTTGGCTGAAAAATTAATTCCTGGTTCAAGAATATTTTTTACTATCACATAATTCTTGAGCCAATCTTTTTCTCTTGTTTCTTAAGTATGCACGTTGTCCATGGATGAAAAATACTTAGGGAACGAAAAAAAAAAGATTGGCTCAAGAATTATGTGATGGTAAACCTAGTCTTGAACCAGGAATTAATTTTTCAGCCAAGAGTACTTTTTTCTCTCAGTGCAGCAAAACAATAAGAGAAGACAATTCCGCCTCTCATTTGTGTTCTTAATCCAGATGGAAATATTCAATATCGATTTGTTACTAATACTGAGAACATATATAA
Organism: Psyttalia lounsburyi; assembly: GCA_030522865.1. NCBI lineage: Eukaryota > Metazoa > Arthropoda > Insecta > Hymenoptera > Braconidae > Psyttalia > Psyttalia lounsburyi. Next base: position 8,260 of record JAPYZN010000862.1, read on the forward strand.
TGGAATTTTTGTCAATTTTTTAATTTTTAATTATAGAATCACGTGAGATTTTAGTACAAATTTGACTGAATAATAATATCTGATGGATATTGGGAGTTTCTACCAAAAACTTTCGAAAACGTTTTTTTTTCAATCCAGACGGCAGTTTTCCAAATTAACACTGTTGTCTCATTTAGGAATATACAATAAAAGTATTGCAATAAGGCAAGGGAAAGGCCACCTTGAATTTTATAATTCATCATACCTCAAGAGTTATCTGCCTTCCGATGATTTTGCATAAATTACGACCAATGTTCGAAATTTGATAATGGTATTTTCTATTGAAGTACATTTCCCTTAATCAAAAAGCAAAACCTATGAAAATGATGAAACATCCTATCTGGTCTGAGAATAATTTCTTCTGTTTGGAAACCTGGCGACCCAGTTCACAACTCGTCATGCCCAATGTACTCAAATTCAGAAAATTATTTTGAAATTAGGAGTAATTTTCTGCATCTTAGAATAGCCTATGTGGTTACGAATTCAACACGTTTTTTTTATTTAGTGAAAATAAATGTTTTCAATTTGTAGTAGTGATTGTGTGTTCGGCATTTCATATTTCTTTCACTTCACGGAAATATTGAATTGCCTCGCGCGCAACCAATCTCGGGAGAGACTTATCACGGAATTGAGAGAAATGTTTTGATGCTGAGGTGAGAACAAAAATTGAAGATTCATCAGCTCCGAATGTCTAAACTCGAGAGAATCCATCGTAACGCATCTCTACTATGTCCCATGAAATACTGGTTACAGCCGCCTGCATTGTTATCGACAATTATAATTCTTCCTGTTCTCACGAGTGTTATTGTTCCGGCAGACGTGTTCAATTCGTGAGAGTCACTTTGCGGAAAGAAATAATGTAGAAATAAGAAGTGTATACGGAAAAAATGTAACAAGAAATAACTGCAGTTTCCAGGTTTAGGTTGATGAAGAAAATTCCGCGTATGGAATGTTGGGTTTACTCTTTTCGTATGACGTTAATGAAAAACCGCAGCGATTATTTCGGAAGAGAGGTCAGAACGGCATAGGTAGACGTCTGAGATCTCGGGTATGGGGAGCTGTTTAAAAGCTTGAATAACCTACTGACCGCATCGCATTTCTCTCCTCAAGGCAAATTCTTTTTGGGGTACAAATTTGGTAATTTTAATAGTTTATTGCGTACAAGATGGTAAAATTACTGGCGTGAAATATCCAAATACTTTTACTTTTACTTTTACTTTCCTTCGTCTTAATCATCAGAAATCTGACTTCACAAAGACATCTACAAGGGAATCATGAAATTCGAGGAGATGGCAATATTACCGATTTTGCGTGAACAGTTATTGGGAAAAAAAAGAATTCGAAAAAAAATGGAAATCTTTTTGTGTAAGCGAGACAATTTATATTTACCAAGTAAAAAATGGGAGTCACTTCGAACTGACGTAATTGAATAGTTCGATCACTGGAGCGTTTATGATTTGAGAAGAGAGGGCAGGGCAAAGTATCGATATGCGAGCAGATCTACGTGAGGCTATCGTTCTGGAAATTGAAAAATTAGAGTTAAGAGAAAAAATTAGGTCGGTCAATCAAATAACAGGAGGGCAGAAAGACCCGTAATATAAAAAAAATTAGATGTATATTGAGATACAGATGAAAAGCTTGTTATTTGATGCAATTCGGTTCTCTATTAGCTTTGAAGTCAGCTATTTCGCTGATTGGAACTTTTCAAATGAATTTATAAAATTGAAAAACTTTTATATAATTTCTACGTAATTTGTATGGAAAATAGGTAAATATTTGGAATCCTACCGAGCGCCGTATAGAAATTCATTCGTATAGAGGACAACGTAAAAATGAACCTTCGCTCAAGTGCCAAAAATGTCCGAATATTGGAGGAAGTTGTTGGAAAATCTTATATTGTTTGAAAAAAATGGCACTTGATAAACAGTTCAGTAGTAGTGGTAAGGAAAGTAAGGTTGAGTGTAGTTTAACATTTAATACTGTCTGGAAAATTCAACAGAATCCCATATTTAAGAGGTGCAGGAGGCCAGAGGTCCAAGACCCATGCACTCAATTAGACGTTTCACACAGATTTATTCGGTCTAAACTGAGACAAAACATAAAGACATGCTTCCCACTTCCCAGAATTTGTCGTCATAAAAATGTTCTTTCCATCCCAGTGTAAACATCGAAAATATAAGATTAATTGTCCATTATTTTAATCAGAAATTCAACATCCACAATATATTCCAACATTAACTTTAAAACTTTTGACTATAAAACTTTTTAAAATTTCAATAGAAATGTATCTTGCCAATAATTTCCAACAAATATATCGGAAATTTCAGACAAAAGTCCTTAACGATGTAAACGGAAATTCCCTAGGGAATGAACGCAGGTTAACGGCTTCCAAACTTCTTTTAAAATTTCCACGAAAATTTTCTCCTAGTGTACTCCATAACGTCCATCTTTTATTCATTTTTCCACCACATTTGCTGTAAATTCCGACGCAACAAGAATTATTTTTGGATCAAAGGATATATTCCCATTCAAAATTCGAGAAATGAATATCAACGAGACCCCCTAATTTAATATCTCCATATCGGTTACCATAGCGACTGTAATCCCACTACAAAAAGGATCGAATGAAATCCATGTCCTATTACACCATCCAAAATTCAGTTAATTACATGGCTCATGGGAGTGGAGTAATAATTGATCATTCTGGGCGCCATGGTGAATTTAATCGACGCCCGTTAGAACGACACTCTAATTTACCTTCACCACGTCCTTTAATCATTCATTCCCTTTACCCCATCCTTCCTCATTCAATCTGCATTCTCCCGTTTTTTCGGGTCCTCTCATTTTTTTTTTGCTAATGCTCTACCTCTGGCCGTGACAAAGCGCATCAAAGTGTGCAAAAATCCCGCCTCCCCCCTCCACATCCCTCGCCTCTCCCCAGACCACGTGTGCGTAAAGGAGATGAAAAACAAAACGACAAGAGAATATTCCCGTCTGTGGCTCGGATAACGTCCGGCGTGGATGCATCAGTGACAAGCAGTAAATCATAGTTTTACGGCTCGTCGTTTTATGTGGCCCTTATTCCCCAGCGCTCTCATCGAAGAGAGGCCACTACGCAAAATTTTCTTCTTGGTTATTTCTTTCTCCCTTTTTCTTGGTTTTTTTTTCATGTCTGATGGACGTTACGTACCAATGCTTGGAGTGCGTGGGCGTTGATTCTTTTACATACATGGAGTAAGTGCTCTTAGGCTTCTCTACTTGGTTCATCCCCTTTATATTCCTTTCTGTTTCGTTCATCATCAACATTAGCGCACTCACTCTAACGCATTGATAGGTTGTAACGTGTCTACAACGGGTGGTGATGCCAATGTAATTAAAATCAAGGCCAGACAGCACTGAAAACCAGTGGAATAATAGTGCGAATGTTATTGCTGCTTTCCAATATGTTATTCTTTTTATTTCTCTCTTCTTACCGTTTTATTTCTACATCACGACGGTTTCTATTATACTGCATGGGGATGAAAATTCCTTGGGTGATTTACGGCGCTCCAGGGGATGTCCGTCAATTTTCATTCTCTTAGATAGGTAGATGGACGAGTGGAACAGATATAGCCAGAAGATGTTGAAAATATTGAGTAAATAGAAATCCTGAGATCAAGGGTTTGGCGAGGTCTAATGAGCCAGGTGGTTAAATTGTTAGTCCGGCTTGGCCACTAGGGGGTCTTGGGTTCGAATCCCAATGCCGTCACAGTTATTTAACTCCTAGAAACAGGGGTTAGAGGCTTTAAAGCTTCTAGTCGGGCTTGACTCATATTGGCTCTGAACAAGTCGAAGAGTCCTAATAGGAGTATCGCCTGTACAGACGGTTTTGTTGTTATTGGCCTCTCGTGAGAATTCTTAAAAAACGTCTTGAGTTGTATCAAGAAACTTAGACTTGAAAATACGCAAGAAAATATCTTATACTCAGAAAGGAAAAACTTTCTCCCAGAAATTTTATATTTTACAAGATTGATGATGCCATGATGCCATATGCCATTTATAGGAAGTCACAATTTTTTTGTCACATGTTTTCTGACGACCGACTAATATTCCATTATTTCTACTATTTAGATGGGCTTCGATGGCCATATAGAATCTCTGTCACAGAAATATCATAAAATTGGGAAATCCTCCTGAAGTTTCAAGTAGCTTGAAATTTTCACTGCCATTAAAATTAATTTGACGGTCTCATAAGATTTGCGTCACAAAAAACATCATTAAATTGAGTACCTTATAAGGCTATTTCTCAGTATATTAAACAGCAGAATTATAATGTTTATAGATCACTTCTTAAAAAATACAAACTTAATATATAAGTAATTATTATTGTACAGATTATCTATATGTTTTTTATTAACTATTATATAGCAGAATAGACCTGTAGATTTGAATGCTTTAAATTAAAAAAAAATTGAGTAGCCATCATGATATTTTGAATAATTTAACGGTTTCGGTGTTATTTAGATGGAATAGGATGGTCACATACAATTGGTTTCATGGAGTACATCATAAAATGAAAAACTAACCATGATTAATCTAATTAGGCCACGCCCAACAGGTGTACATATTAATGCTGTTAAAAGAGTTATATGCCAGAAATTATCATAACTAACACCTGTAATGTGACGATCATAAGACGGTTATAGAGCTGTCATATGTGTCACTGACGTCATTAAAATTTTCCACATCCCTACATCCAATTGGCCACAAGCCCGCAATTGGGTATGGGGTAGACGATGGATTAAGCGAACCTCTTTAAAATTACTTTAATGAAAAAAATGTTCAAGAGTCGAGGGGTCAGGTTGTTTATGTCATAGATATGAAAGTTCCATCTCCTCCCTTCCTCAAAGGTTTTACTCAGCATTTGTACAAAGTGAGCATTTAACGTGCGTGGAGAAGAAGAGACAACCAAGAGGACTTTGATAACAGCGGCGCCAAAGAGGATCGATTCTGAAACTGAGCACAACCATCAAACTCCTCACTCCTCACTGCACAAGTGCACATGGACGAATCATGGAACAATGCAAGAGGATGTTTATAGTCGACAACGATCTGGGGAGATTTTGCTATTAAACAAAAGAGGGCAGCTTGAACATTCTGTGTGACTGTTCAGCAATGGTCGCTCTCAGTACAATCAACTCCCTCCAACTTCTGTGACTCGATACTACTAATTCTCGGAAATGGATGGTTAGAGGGAGTCACGAATCCTATCTGGTGGCGTTATTGGGACAATGGAGAAAATATGTTCATCTCACTTATTGAAAAGTTCGAAACTAGAAAAGTTAGATGGTGTACAGGCTCAGTGTACAGGCAAACTTGTCGTTGAAATATTAAGACTAATCACCAACCCCTGGCTCGAAGTATAAAACCCCATTTCAGCAAAGGCGGAGCTACAATAACTTGAAATCACGTTTGATGGCACTTGGAACTCTAGTCCGCCCCCTCTGCATCCATAACTTAACTCAAATACGTGGATGAATGAGTGGAGCAGTTACGTACAAGTGTTCTCAAAAATGTTGAGTAAATATTTTCAATGGTCAAGTGATCGGATTTCTTCATATCATAGACCGCCAAGTTATATCCTCAGATGTCAAATAGTCATCCCCCCAAGGGCTTTACTCAGCATTCGTACAAAGTGAGCATTTGTATGGTATGTGGAAGGGAAGAAACATTCACGAGGACTTTGATAAAACCGGCGCCAAAGAGGATCGATTCTCCTTCCTTGACTTTGGGTTGAATCCCGTTCCGCTTTTTGTCTCCTGTCGAATGTGAAAACTCAAGGCTCTCAACAAATCTTCTGCGACACTCAGGAGAGCCCACCGAGGGGTTGAAAAGAAATGAGAGGGAATATCAGAAATCCTCGAGTTACTCTCCCCGTGAGGATAGTATTTCCTTCAGAGGCTTTCCCCCTTCACCGGGATGTTGGCGTCGAAGATTTTCTCCCCTCAACCCTAGAAAATGCGTGTTGATGGGCAAGGCGGTAGGAGTCAGACTGTCTCACTCGCACTTCCTTCCACATCCATACACCACTCTGCGCTGTCTTTTCAGGCTTTGAGACAGCTCTGCGTGGTTACCGGGGGATTGAAATACGAGTGAGACATTTCTCGAGTGTGTTTCTCAGTTTAAATCTACTTTTACTTTTGCTGAGAGCGTAGCTGGGAGCATAGTCTACCAACAGGTTTCTCTGGGATGAATCAATGAGTTTTCCATTGTTAATGTTTGCTCAGGTGTTTTTTTTTATGTAAGGGAGAATTGAGAAAAGCATACTGGGAGATACGTAGCTGCGTATCTAGCTGCAAATAGTTTAACATAATATTGAACTTAAGACTTAAAATGAGATATTGTTTTACAGAAATTTCAATCTTCTTTGCTTTTTTAATTTCTGAATGATACCAAATCAAGTCAGAATTAACAATTATAACAGGAATTAGAGTTAGGGAAGATTTATATTAGTTGAGATATAAACATCACATGAAAAAAATAATTTGCATCAAGAAATCCCATGTCTAATTTTCAGTTGTCAAGGCATCTTTTTTCTAAAGTTTTTTCTAATTGTTTTATTCGAAGTGTTGTAATTCTGTGGTTTGCCCCGTAAAAATGAGTGTCCTCAAATGAAAAAGTATCATATGTTGATGTGACTAAGTTCATTGTTAGAATAAATCTAAATCTCATATCTAGTTCAGCAATAATGGTCAGGAAAATGACGTTAAATTTGATGTAGGGGAAAACATCAAAAGATTTATTTCCTTGAAAAATCATTAAACTTTTAAATGTTCAAGCAGGAAAAACATCCTCTAGCTCGCTTGAATTTCCAATCAAACAGTTCAATTGCATTTCAAGAGAAAATTGAATGAAACTCAACAAATTACATTGATTTTGTCTTAGAAAATTGGGATTTTTTAATTACGAAAATCCTTTAAAAAGTGGTTTGCCCTAATTATTAGCGTTCATGATGTATCTCTGAAAATCTCACTCTAATAATATCTCCCTCAAATAATTATTTTCTCCGAAATTTGCAATCAGATCGTTTTAAAATCCCAAACTCCTCTCGACTTGTGCATCCAATCTGACAACAATTCGTGAATACAACCCTTCTCAGAGGCCGACAAGCAGAAATGCGCGAAATTGCCTCGTTATATGTCTTTATTTCTCAAAGAGGGGGGCCTTGGCCGAGGCACGTCGTCAACTCCTTCCTTTAGCTGCCCTTTATATGCAATTTTTTCCGCTCCCTCTGTTTCTCTCTCTCTCTCTCTCTCTCTGCCACCCCGCCATCACCCCTTCTCTATCATTTCACATGACTCAAGTCCAAGTGTAATGTTCTTCGCGAATCGTGCTACCCCCACTGGCCCGTTATTCGCCAATTTTTATACTGTAAGAAATACTGTGGTCGTATCTCGTGGCCTCGACCACCTTTCCCTTCTTATCCACCTCCGTGTAATATTCTTACAATGTAATAGCAACTGAGTCGCTAACAATTGGCACATTTTACATCACGTGTGGATGTAATGGCCTCCAGGTCAATCTGAAGGAGCTCAATGGGCTACCTGATTTATTTTCACTGCAGTTACTCAGTTTCTCCCACGAAAATATGTTGAGCGCATTTCGCGGTCTCCCAGTCTCACTCATTTACATTTAACCGCAGATTGTCACTACTGTATTTCACATCGCTCTCACTCCTTTCATCTTCATTTAACATGGAAATTACATCATTCAGAAGGAAATAGAAATTGTGTCACTGCGATACAAAAATTTTTCTGTCAAACTTCACCCACTATCACTGTTTAACAATTACTGCTTGAATTTCAGAGGAAATATGTCGTAATTTTTAACAATTAAATACTTTCAGAAAATTTTCATGCACTTTTGTTTAGAAAAATCAATCGAATTTTAAAACATTCCATAAAATGACAATTTTCAGGCCCTCATAATAATAAAAGTTATGGAATGTTTTGAGATTTCAGATATCAATCTTCTTGAATTTTCCATTTCAATGTGATTTTTCACTAAAAATTCGGCTGCAGATTACGGTTAATTTTGGCAATGAATTCAAAAATTCAAGATGTCATTGAAATTGCAATAATAAACGAATATAAAAAATCCCATTGATCCTGAATTCCGCAATTTGACATTACATCGAATTCAAATTTACAGGACTGCAAATACAATGGCGATTATCGATTAATTTTAAAAAAAACTTAAAAAAAAAACGATATAGTTATGAATGTTAAATGTTTAAGCAGTGAATTCAATTAATTGTTACATTTGAAAAATAATATATGCGGTACAATTGCCACAACCAGTTATGAGGATTCGTTAAAAAACTCTCCGCCTGTGTAAAAATTTTGAAACACAATATGAAAAATAATAGATTGAATATATTTCGTTGCCCCTTATCACTGGGTATATTTAAGGGCTACTCGAGTTGAGAGGTGAGGGTCTGGCACGCTCGTACAGCCGCCCTGTAACAACTCAGGGTATGTCTGTCATGCCCCCAGAAAAAGGAACAAAAAAAACGTGAGCAGAAAAATTGAAGAGAGGACGAACCGAGAGAGTGTCGAAGAGTGTAGTGCCTGCACGACAAACAGGGGTCTAGGGTGTGCACGTAAAAGAAGAAAATGTCAGACCGATGGAACCCAGCGAAGGGTGGAAAAATGTGCGTTCATTCTCCTCGACGAGGATTTTTCTCCTCACCATTAAAAAAATACATTCGACCGTCTCTCACTCTTTCTACATTAATGTGCAACAATAAGAAAAAGGGGTGGAAAAAAAAATTCTAATGTACATTTGTAGGATGATAGTTGACTCCGAGCTACTCCCCTATCATTCAAAATTGCTCTGTCACGTGCCAGAAGGCTTCTCTTTCAACCCTTTTGTGTTTGGGGTTGTTGAGAAGAGCAATCGTACGTGCAGAGAGCAAATGACTGATGACACGGGATGTACGTACCCACTGAGCCTTGATTAAGCTCAATAATGGGAAGGGGGAGCAGTGCACAACGGGAAATCACCGCAAGGGATTAGTGTAGCCATAACAATCACAAGGAAGACAAATTTTCATTCAATGCCAACATGATCAATCCACTTGTCAGAGTCATGAACATCCTCACAACTCCCCCAACAGCACCACACCCAGATATACCCCACAAATTAAGTGATTAAATGCAAATAGTACAGTCGCCACACAAATACAGATACACAAAAACCGAAAATTTTGAAAAAAAAACTATCGGTGGCTATCGCTAAAATGGCAATCGACACTTTGGTTGAACTAAAAAAATTGTCAACTGTCCTCCCAGAATCCGAGTGAACGGTGGCGCGGGCTGATTGCCAACAAACCGGAAGGGAGCAACGCACCCAGTTTGTGAATCGGGCGAGGGGGGAGGGGGACGGATCCTTGACTGCAGTAAACCAACACAAAAAATAAACGAAAACAGAATGGGACGAGGCAGGAGAAAAGACAAAAGCTCATGTTCGAAATTGAATGCGACGAACAAAACATTTGGCCCGGATCGATATATTAAAATGAGATATTCTACCACATTCATACGGCTCCAGGAAGTAAATCCTTGTTGATGTCACTGTTTTGTCAAATTCCATGTGATCACTACGATATTTAGGCGCGTTTTGATGATAAACACCACACAATTGTCGATGAAAAGTAAAAAAATAAACTTAAAACTAACCAATGATTTGGTGAAACCGTCAGGCCGCGAGCAGAGGCCGGGCCTCGATCAGTCTCACTCGGGGCGCATCTCGATACTGAAGGGGTAGCAGGTGGCGCCACGGCACTGACTCTAGGGTCGGAGGGGCTGGGAGGCGTGGATCCGGTCGCCTGGCAACGGCTAGAGATCGACCGAGAGAAACACTACCCCACCTCACGTCTACCCCTCGCCTTCATCTCTCACTCGTTTCTCTTCCTCCTACGCCCGCTGCTTTTGAGGGTGGACTACGCCACTTCCGCTCTATGTTGTGCCGATTTTGCGTTTCACATTGGATAACAGGCCACTGACCCTCGAGATCGCTAATTATTATATTCACTTCGACGTGAACACGTGTTTTATTGATTTTTTTTTTGGGTACATATCGGCATAAATGTGGTTACACGGTTCAGTAAATTTGGAGGTGGAATTTCAGTGATAACAGGATGGATATGGCTTCATTGTTGCGAGTTTTATCTGATTGGGAGAGAGAATGAGGGGACCAGAGTCGGATGAGATGAATTTTTCCTCTGAAGATAACTCTGAATTTTTTAGAGCGAGAGAATAATTTTGTGGGGGTATTGAAAATCAATTTACCATTTACTTTTTCTCTGGCCAGGGCTAGAATTTTTTTAGCTTTGTTTGCAGATAAAATTATGCACTGACGAATTTACAGAGTGAAGAATGTACGATCAATGACTGGTCAAATGGCAAATTTCACAACTGCCAGATAATACTTCAAGAAACACTCACTATCATCCGTTAATTGTCATTTTTCCTTCCTGTTCCGTGCTTGCTTCCTTATTTTGATTTATCTTCCGTGGTTTATATTTTTTTTTAAACAATTTCTCTTTGCGTGTACATTTTTTTTCACTTTCCAGAAAGAAGGGATTTTTTGTTATCCGGAGAAGACATATTTCGTCAACTATTGGTGGTAAAAATGAAAAGATTTGGCAGTTGTCAACAAGACTTCTTGACTTATTTGATTAGTGTAAGCACCAGATTGACTTTCACTGAGATATTTTAATTTTTGTAGGCTATTCTGTACAAGTGACAGAAGGCATTGAAGAATTCTCAACTGCTGTTGGAAATTGGTGCATCCGAGTTGAGGCTTAGATGCTCAATTTCATTGGAAGGATCACAGGTTCTTAAAGAAGTTTAAGAATGTCGAGAATCTGTGGGTAAAATTCGAGCCGTCGGGGGTAAAAAAGGTCTTACGGAGGTCCCTCCATCTCTATATAATATATAGAGATAAATGTTCTTCCATTTTTTTTATTTCTCATTTGCATGAAGAACATCTGACAGGAAGGTATGGACGCTCCATTAATCATTGACAATGATTCTCATAGCCTCTATGAGTGTTGAAGAAAAAAAACATGCAGAAAAAAACAGTATTTTTTGTAAACATTTCAGAATTTCAAAACTCTATCATAGACTTTCCACTCAATCTCACGAAAATTTTAATCTAATTTAATTGTAACGTAGCCGAAATTTTCAGAATGCCGATGTAAGACAAAAAAGCCATGAAATTATTGAGAGTTATTAGAAAAAATTTCAAGCAATATCTCGGAATCTAAGGAAAATTATTAAATGTTATAAAACAATTTTTGTGTCGCTCTTAATTTCTTCTATAGAACAGGTTATGTTGACAACGTCCATATTTGTCTCCCATTTCGAAATATTTATGAAAAATCTAGCCGCAGTCGGCTTGACTCGTTTTACTGCTTCACTACGGACTTCTGTTAAAAAATGTTGTCCACTTTTTGAGTAAAAATTACAAATCCATGGACTTTTTGGTTAAAATCTTGTACATTAAGAAAGTTTTCCTCTTTTTTAGTAGAAATATAATAAACGTGCGCTTACCTATATAACGTCTTTTTTTTGTGAGGCATTCTTTTTTATCCATTGAAATCATTAAAAAAACTCATTATCTCTAATGAGAAAATGACAAACTGAATTCCATTATTTCATGCACTCAGAAATACGTTGTCAATGATATCAGCCAAATTATTGAATATTTTCATATTACCCGTTGATCAATCACTAAATGTTTTTTAAAATATGCAAAGTGATACCCACGATTGTAGAAAAGCAAACGCAGTATTATAAATGATTATCAAATTTGTCAGAAAAGCCGAGAGGTAATTTCAGAACTCAAGAATTTTGCATAGGTTTTCTGAAATGAAAAAGAAAGATTATTCTGAACATTTTCAGAAGACTTGGAGTTCTTAAATCACGCAAGGAATGGACAGTCAAATTATCTAATTTACGAAAACAAAAATTAAAGGAATTCAAATTCATAAGATTCTTGAAAAGAATAGTTAATTAATTGCTTTCTGTATTTTTTAATAGAAATCTTGGAGTTGAAAAACGAAAACTCTACATCAATGTCATCCGTGTGCACAAACGAAGAAAATTCTCGTTGTCCAAGTAAAAGTTTTACCTGTTTTAAAATTCATCCATTCATGTTTATAAACTTTTTCGCTCTTCAAAGTATTTCTCCAGATATCCTGGCTGAAGTAATGTTCAATAATTCTCAAATTTTATTACTTTAAATTGCTCTAAAGTTGAGATGGTAAATATACTTAATTTGATATTTGAAGCGCCCTTGATTGAAGAACTTTTACGTCACTAGGTAATTGTCTAGAATTTGATACTAAGAATAAGAAATTTATTGCTTAATGTCAGTGGACCTAATTTATTTTTGAATAGGGAACTTACATGATTTTTTATTATTTTTTTAACTTCAAGGTACGGAAGATAATTTATTAATCGCTCAAATGTATCAAATATATATCGCTAACAAATATCTTACGAAATGTATGGGTGTGGAGAGAGTAGAGGCCTTCCGTGTATTAGTGCGCCATAAGGAAGGCCCGGCTGCGCACGCACACCATCACAACAGTACAAGGAGAGAAATATTCAATAAGAATTATGCATCTTTCTCCGAATTCCGGAGTAAAAAATGGGTGTGGGAAATTTCCCAGGGCTATTACGTAATTTTTGGAAAAAATCACGGCACTTTTTTGGATTAGATTTCGTGATTGGCAAGCGAACTGTGACTTGTGTAATTTTTACTAAAAATTTCTCGCTCTCCGAAGAGTGAGGTTTTCTGAGGCTATTCAATAGATTAAATAACTTCTATATTTCCTACATATTTCAGTTCCATAAATATCTGGACGGTTCACATGAATGACATTCCATGCCCAAAAGTTTGAATTGTAGCTCGTTAATGAATAATTAAGTATCGAAAGTCCAAGATTTTTAAATGCTTTGGAATGCTTAATGACGTCACAAAGTAGGTTGTGCGGTGGAGTGATTGAAGACAGCCTGAGCCAACCCCCGGTCGTCGGGACAGTTTGAGCTCTGCAGGGTCCATATGTGAGGGGAAATCGTGAAATTTTAAACTATTGGAGTAACGAACCTATCAAGTATCTTTTGATATATCATGGAGCAGGGTAAAAAAGTATAAAAATGGTAACTACAATCGATTGGACGCAATCCATCAATAAAAAACGATTTTTTTTTACGTTTAAACTCATCCAAATACCCTAGATTTATTCTCCAGAAGCAACGATATATGTTCGGTGAAAGCTCTGTTGTTTTTAATCATTCAGTACAAAAAAAAATTTAATCACAATTTGTGGAGATTTGGGACTTGTTTCTGGTCAGCTCATCACTCCCCCTCCACCCCCCCCCCCCCCCCCCCCCCCCCCACACTCCAACCACCCACTGAGCCATAATTCCAAATATTAGAGAAAAATTGAACGGACAAAATGTCATTTTTGCTCACTCATAGACGCAAAATGTGGTTGAACTGAAATTTCTATACCCCTGAGTTCCCCGAAGAGCGAAACAAGAGGGTTTACAGTGAAAATATCCGCTTTCTAAACGATCATGGTAATCATACCTGCAGAATTCCTTCTGCCCAATTTTTTTAAGGCATAACGGAAGCGATCGCAACATCACGTGTGTCCGAAACATCTTTCTTTCATTTCATGCAATGAAAACAGCGGAAATTTTGAGTAAACATTGAAGGAAGAGTAAAGAATTTTATATGATAGAAAACCAATATGATAGAAAACTCAAAGATAGATTGATCATCATTCTATACTTTTTTAAAAATCTTTTCCTTTTTCGTATACCCTCTCGGGTATTTACGGTTTGTTCCCATCCCCCAATCCACGGTGCCACATTCGCCGATTGACGAGGGAAAACCTCACCTTCGAAACCTCACCTTCAGAGAAAAATCTGACCAGGCACAGTTGTCTCTTTTACAAAACTATCGTTTGGCTATTTTCCGTGAGGTTAGAGTGTTGACAAATCCCGCCCCCCCCCGGGGGGGGGGGGGGGGGGGCTGAATCGAACCCGCAACCTCCCGCATGCCGATCCCAACACTCTAATCGCACGGCCATAACCGTCGGCGATCGTTTTATAATATTGCGAATATCGATTTACGCAAGTTTCATGTAATTTGAGAAAAAAAAATACTCTCTTTGAAGCGGTGATGATGACCCTATATCTGCGAAAAATACATCTCATTTTTCACACGCGTAATCGCACTCTTTATGATCCAGTTGTAAACAACAGCCGCATGGCCTTCTACTAAAATTTTATTTTCGAATACTCAGAAATTTTTCTCAGCCGTAGTCTTTTCCGAACTCATTTTTGAGGTTCTGGGTTCATTTAAAAGAATTAAAAAACTTCATTTTTGGAAAAATTTAGAGAGACCACCCTCTTAAAGTGTTGAGTGGATGTCTTCACAAAGGTTTTTATCCATTTTATGATTAACTTTTAAATTTGAACCACAGTTTCCCCTTAGAGACCGTGGAGCTATTTGTATTATTTGGACAGTATATGACGAGATTCTGAGAAGGTGGGGTACTGCAATTTATGAGTCACACCATGATTAGTAAAAGCACTTGGAGGCGACAAGGATGGGAATTCAAGAACGTTCCTGTTCTGAATTCTACAACCAGGATCGCTAAAAATTATGAGGGAAAATATGCCTTATTTATTTGAACAAAGTTAGAGTTGCGACGATATGCTCTTTACATTTCCATATATATTCCTACCCAGTTCTGAAATCCTGAAATACTTGTATTATTTATTTATAACGTAGTTTGGAACAAGAAGCTTGTGACTGGCCATCCCCAAAAAGTGTCCGGCCCGATATTTACATATTTAAAAAGGATTGATTTTAAACTGTCGAAAGTAACAGGGAGTGAAAAAAGAAGACATAAATTCAGTAAAATTTTAGACAAGGTAACCATATGATTGTATTGAAAAAATAACAATAAATTATAATCCATAATTATTTACGAAAAAACGGGAATTTTTTTTATTCGGACTTACAGGCAATAAGCACATTCAGTGATCCATTCAATGGCTTTCCGGATTTATCTCAATTCTGGGTCATCGCAAATTCTCAAATATCGGTTCTACGCGTTATACATCGTGATAAAGGGATGTTAAAGTGCATGAAAGCACGTGAGAGCAAGAAATGGATACAAATGGCTCTGTTACATTTTTATCGATTGCGATCGGAGCGACACCGTGGATGTTTCATCTAGGCCATTGACTCCTGAAATCCTCACAATTTTGTCAATCTATTTCAAGACAATTATCAATTTAATGCTGAAACACTAAATTTCTCGTCGAATCACTGGGCTTAAAAATGTAGATTACTGAAGAACATGGCAATTGAAATGTTGCGGTCTGACATTTCATGACTCCGGAAAAATCCACGATGAGATAAGATGGATTTCGTGGTCGTATCAAGTTTATCGAAGTGCTTAAGGACGTGAGGATAAATATGCGACTGATCTTGCCTGCCTGTTCACCCTTCACCTTACTACGCTCTCGGATGACCCCATTTTGGCAGAGTCGTTTCTCGAATACTCGAGAGGGCCGAGATAAAAAAACCATTTCAAATGAGACGACGAAAAAACGAGGGGTGGGTTATTGGATGCTGACTTACCTGTCCTGAGAAGGACGGATTGAAATGAATGTGACATGCTTTTGGGGTTCAAACCAACGGTTTCTATTTAAACGTACTTCTTTGTTTACTGCCCTTTTTCAAAAGCTGATATATTTGGCAAATTCGTCATGGGATACGGGGAAGATAAACTACACGGAGAGAAAAGTCCGAGAAAAATTACTGTGCCAAGCACTAGAATCGAGGTGCAAAATTCCAGAATACTGGAATGTGTTTTATTCGCACATAAAAATTACTATTAATACCATAAATTTTATAATATATTCAGTAATTAATGATATGTGGCTTCGTAAA
>JAPYZN010000863.1:0-25298 GCA_030522865.1 Psyttalia lounsburyi
GGGGCTCACGCAGTTATCCCCGGTGAGTCATTATGTGCGCAATTGTATTGATAATTCCGTAATCACCTGAAGAATTAAGCCAATAATTCCAATTAATACAATTTTTTAATTATTTATTCATCTCTTTATAAAAAAAAAAACAATTTATGTTTTTTTTCTCCCCCTCGGGTAGTGGAATAATCTCTCTCTCTCTCCTCTCGTTGAAAAATCCAATCTTATCTCGTTAAAGTGCATGAACTTCCGTTTCGCGCGTGAAATACAACGGCCTTATGTAATAAATTAATTCACCTATAAAAGTGTTAATTAAATGCCGAGACGCTCGTTAATGCCCACTCGGCAATGGGGTAAAAGTGTGGCGCGTGTTTGTGCGTCGACGCCTAATTGTAACCAAGCACCCTCCGGCACTTTACTTCACTTGTAAATTCCATTTTCACGTTGTAGTCTTGATGCAAAACCAGCCGGACTCGCTATTTTTTCCTTTGTGCTGAGTTACTATAAATAACGGAGTGAAACACGCCTTCACTTGCTTTCGTTTCTAAACATTGTCGATAAATGGATAACATTTGCATTTATTTATTTCATTTTATTCATTTTTTTTTTTTAACAATTTTAGTCGAGCGCGGCTGTCGGTTGCGTCGAACATTGACGACGGGTTTGTAAATATCTTCATTAATAAGGCGGATAGTCCAGTCAACTCGACGCGGATGTCCAGTCGTTAAATAATAATTCAGACTTTTTTAGGAGGCTATGAAGAAAGTGGGGAAATTTTTTTCTCTGGGATTTTATGCATTTTTTTAGTTAATTATATTAAATTCGTGGGATTGCTTTGGGGAGGTAATTATTTAGTCTGAGAATTGTCAACCGTCGAAATGCTCCGAAATTTTTACAAGAAATTACTCGAAATCAAAAGCCACCGATTTTTGGTAATTAAATTCGCCCGGGATTTTTATTTTCAACTCTAAATTAAAAAACAAAATTGACAGATTAAAAAAAAATTGTGTGCGTCGTTACAGTCTTCTTTGTTTATTTCCAACGGTAAACCCGGAAAAAATTGAGCATTTCGAGGCAAGAAAAAATCATGCGCTCTAACTATGCGCTGGAGACTCGACTGGAGTCCTGAGGTTGTGACCTCCAACTTTGATAATACCATTTCAATTTATAAAGAAATTATTGAACTCCTGCTTAGCCCTCTCACTTTCGTCCCCCAATTTTCTCCTCCCCTTTTATTTTTCAATAAAAAAAAAATCGTCAATCAACGTCAGCTCAGAACCCTCGTAAAAAGTGTCGCAAGCTCAGGCCGATTGACTAAAAAAAATCATTTCAAAAAACGAGAAAAAAAATTCGGCTGTCTTTGAGTCAAGCGCCACGACTCAGATAAAGATAGATGCCTCGGGTTTCCGGCGTTTGGAGTTAACGACTCGAGGCTTTATCTGTGTCGCACCTCGCCCGCCCCCCCGCGCCCACGGACCGTCGACGAATGAGAGCCAAACAAAACGACCCGACGCGTATTAACGAGGCGAGGGCGTGTGCGTGCGAATAGTCTCGGGGCGGAAGGCAAACGAGACACAAGAGCGGAGAAAAGTCAGACGCGAGTGAGGGAGAGAGTGGCATCGAATCATCTGGCACTCAGCGAGCATTCGAAATAGAATCGGGCCGCTGCCGGCTGTGACGGGAGGAGAGAAATAAAGAATGAGGAATTGTTGAAAAAAAAAAAAATTATTAAAACAAATGAGAAGTGGCGGAACGCGACGAGTGGGCCCGACGATCAATTTTTCGCTACCTCGGGCAGTAAAAAATCCCAAAAATAGTCTGAAATTTTTTTTTTTGTTATAAAAGTCTCCCGAGGCGATGTCGAATTACCTCTTCATTAATAACAAATTAAAATGATCAACTTCTGAGCCGTAGCCGACGATTTTCCCCCGAAAAATCGAATGTCCGCGGGGGGAAATGGCGCGAGATTTTTTTTCCTCCCCAAATAATTTTCTTTTTTTTTGCTTGAGGTGAGCGCAACTGGTGCTGTTGACTCGGTTGATCTGAATGCCCAGGACATTTGGCTTTATTAAATACTTCCTGACATGAACGGCCTGTCGATTGCCCTCCCCCTCACCCCTCCAGTGCAAACGTTTATTAGCCGGTTTACGGATCGCGGGGCTCGAGTCGCCGGTTCGTTTGGTTTTAGAGCCTTAAGAGTGGGCAATCGAGATTTGTAGGCACTTGGTCAACATCACTGGAGACTCGGGTTTGTCTTTGCTGAGCAAACTGGCAAATATGTATTTATGAGTGTGAACACAATCTGCTAATATTTGAGGTTTAAATTTTCAGTAAATAAGGGCGGCGGGGCGGAGGGGGTGGGGGATCTTTAATACTGATCTGTTAGTATGGAAGGTCATCAAAATTATCAGCAAAAATTCCCCTAATTATTCCATTAATTAATCACTAATTACAAAATTTATTCGGAAATCTGGTGGTAGTTGCGACGATCAGCAAATCGAAAAACTTGTCATGCGGATATCTCAGGAAGGGGAGGATTTGCGAGAAAATGTGATAAGAGAGGTATTGTGGGGAATTTAATTTCCTGGAGAAAATATTTTGGCACATTTTGGGCTAAATCCACGCGTTCTCGGGATTTTTCGAGTGGTAGGTGGAGAGTGACTGTGGTATCAACAAAATCATCCGTCTTTCTAGTTAAAAATCTCATAATTCATTCTCATGAGTCATTTTAATGGAAAAAAAATGGGAATGTGGGCAGGATATCTTAGCCACAGTAAATTGCCGTCATTAACGACACGTGAATTTTCGAGATGAAGACCCAGAAATCTTTGAAGAGTTGGTTTTAGTAGTTTCCGCGTCATTGCCATGTCTTCCGGCCGTGTCCACTCGTCATCCCTCAAGCGACGCGTCCCCCCCTTCCTCTGGGGATCCACTGAATCATTAAATGTTGAATGCCCCCTTTGATACCTAAACAGCGAGGTAACGTCGCTCAGTTGGTGAAGTAAAATGGACTGGCCAAAAATTTCTGATTTTTTTCCTCCTGGGGAGCTACGGCAAAACCAATTCATTTTTCTCAAGTAAAATTTTTTGGGGGCATTCAATTGATTTGCCTTGATAAGTAATATCATTTGTAGTTCGTTTAATACGACTTCCAACGATAATATAATTTTTTACGCAATTTTTTGCATTTTTTTCACTCGATTTTGAAAAATGTCTTGAGCTTCCTCAGAATTCCCCAGAAGCCCTGCTCATTAGCCACACGGGGTTACTAATCACAGCCGAACGCAGGCTTGAAAAATTATGATCTCGGGGTCAAACGAGAGGTCATAAAATCCGCAATGTCGGCAATTAGGTCTCCAGTATCCCCTGTCTTCGTAGAAATCTCCATTTGCGTTTGTTTCGCGAGTGAAGTTCACTCGCCATACTGGCGAATTTTGTCGTGATCTGGATGAGAACAGGCGTCCGTTATAATCACATTATCACATTCTAACGATCATTATCCACCCTGAGACCTAATTACCGACGCGCCATATATTCCGCCCTCTCCTCCGACCCCAATATCATAATTTTTCATGGCCTGGTTCTCCCGCAATTACTAACCCCGTAAACAATCTCGAAACAACGATAATTAATTTTTCTTTACACTTCTCATTACTCAATAATCAATTCAATTTATTTTCAATCAACAGATTAGCAAACGCTGGAGCAGGCAGTCCAGGGAGTTGTGGTGCTAGTGGTAATTCAGGAGCTGGCGAGGTAGCAGGAGCGCCTGGCGCAGCGCCCAACAGTGGCGCTGCTGCCAACGGCACAGCAAACGACTTCTTCCGGCGTAGTCATCCGCTGTCGGATCATACGCCCTTACATCCTTATCGTCTCAACTACATGGACCACCTTTATCACACACTTCAGGCCTCCACGCACAGTCCCAACGCCTCTTTACACGGTGAGTTGTGAATTATTTAGGGCCAGGGGGGGGAGAGTCTGAGGGGTTGGCAAGGCCCGCATATCCGCCGGATCATTGAGAATCCGTTGGAGAGGCCTTTTTGTTCTACATCCGCTCAATTGGGACCATTTATTATTTCAGGACTGGGTGGATTGGGGCCAGAGTACCTGCTGCATCCTGCTGGACCTGCTAGCACCCTCGCTTCCTCGGAATTTCCTTTCTCCATTGACGGTGAGTGATATTATCATCCAACCCCTTAATTTCTAATTAAATAAAAATCTCGAAAAAAATTTCTCTCCATTAAAAAAAATTCATTTGAATTGACAAAAAAATTGGCTAATCGCAGACAACAATCCTCAATTGTTCCTTTAAATAAACTCATTTATTTTATTTATAATATTATTGCTCTGGGGGTGCCGACAAATCCCCCCCCCCCCCCCCCCCGAATTAAATAAATAAATAATTCAGAATTTTTGACGTTCTTTGACGACTTTTGATTTTCGTCGTCACTCGTTGACACCAGACCAGTAAAAATGTTGCAAAAAAAAAAGGGAAGAGGATAAATAAAAAATTGCTCATGAAATAAACCACAGGGAGGTCTTGTCCCCCCTGGGGTAAACGAAAAGGCATCTGTGGTTTCGACGTTTTAAGCGTCGATTTGCCGGACTGACCGCAACCCCGACTGTTAAAACGTAATACGCTAACCACTCGATGTATAAAGACTCGGTGAGGGCCCAGGGGTGGTGGTTGGGGGGAGGGGGAGGGGCGGGGGGTTGAGGGGCTATTCGAGATGCGGTTCTGATCATCAGAGTCTTCTGTTTCATTCGGCAAGCCCCCACCGGGGGGAAGGGGATAAGGCGATTGGCAACGTGATACAAATCGCGATTTTTTCAGTCGAGTTAATCGGGAGCGAAGAGTCTCAGGTGTATTGTATTACTAACACGAATTTCGTGTTAACAAACTGGCCATTTTAGTCGCTCCAGAGGGGGGAGAGTGAAAATTTGACGGGGGTTAATTCAATCGTCAGTCGGGTTTGAAGAATTTTTTTTTTTGGAATTGCGGGAATGATAAATTGTTGAACAACAAGCGATTAGTTAAATTAGATTTTGTAATTTTTTTTAATGAAACTCGAGAAATAAATTCTTGAGTTATATATTTTTAATTAGGGTAAATAAGGGGATTTGTTAAGATGTAAAAACAATTTTGTCTGCCACGGGCTGGTCTAGTGACTTGAAAAAAAACCAGACTAATTTAATTAATTGATAATAATTGAGTAATTTTTTAAATGATAGTCGAGAAATAAATTCTTGAGTTATATATTTTTAATTAGGGTAAATAAGGGGGTTTGTTGAGATGTGGAAATAATTTGATTAGCCACGAGCTGGTCTAGTGACTTTAAAAAAATCCCAGACTTTTCTAAATATGTCGACCCCCTTCGAAAACCCCTAATAAACAATCAACAACTATTCCCGAACGACCCATCATTCCCCCCCCGTCCCCAGAATGCCAGGCTTACACTCTCTCCCGATGTGAATCTCCCGACCCCAGCGAGACGATATCGACACCGAGATAGGCTAATGCGTGAGACCATGAGACTCTCCAAGACAATATCTCCTTGTCCACACACCCATAAAACCCCATCGAAATTCAAATGCAGGGAACAGAAAAGAACGAGAACCGAAGGGAAAAAAAAAGAAGAGGACAAGTACCTCTTGGTGTCCCCCGTCAGCTCCTCCTGTGTCTTGAGTTAGGTAGGGAGGGAATTCAGCATTCAGCACCTCTGAAATGGGTACAGAATACAGCCCAAGCCGCAGTTATATGGCCAACTACTCCGTAAAAAGGTGTTAAATAAAATTGGGAATTTTGGGGGAAGAAAGAGAGTTGGAGGGAGAAATAATCAATTAGCAAGAGGAAAATTGATAATTCGTTTTTTTTTATGAACAAATTTAGCTTAAAGACGAATAGAATCCGGAAATTATTGGACAAGTCGAGATGATTTGGGATTCTCTTGACCCGAGAGAATCTCCCAGTGGGTAGAATGAAGAAAATGTTTTAGTTTTTTGTTATGAAAAGAAATGATTAAATGAGGACGGAATCAGGGGATGGGGATCTAAAGAATTTATTTTTAAAAATATAGACAGTGAAATTTTTGGTTAAATCGTCTTGAGAGAATCTCGACTCGAGAGAATCTCTCCTCGAGAGAATCTCGCGTCTCGAATAGAGCCGGCGCGCGTCAAGGATTTGTTAAAAAAAATATAGACACTGAAATTTTTGGCTAAATCGTTTCGAGAGAATCTCTCCTCGAGAGAATCTCGCGTCTCAGGAGAATCTCTCCTCGAGAGAATCTCGCGTCTCAAGAGAATCTCGTCTCGAGAGAATCTCTCGCCTCAAGAGAATCTCACTTCGAGAGAATCTCTCGTCTCAAGAGAATCTCGTCTCGAGAGAATTTCTCGCCTCAAGAGAATCTCGTCTCGAGAGAATCTCTCGCCTCAAGAGAATCGCGTCTCGAGAGAATCTCTCGTCCCAAGAGAATCTCTCGTCTCAAGAGAATCTCCTAGTCAGAGAAGTCCACACTCCCAATGATATTTTTTAAAATATCAATTGAAAAAAACCAGAGGACAAGACCAATCGAATAGAAAAGCATCAGCTGATGAGGATTAAAAAATGTTTTTATTAATCGACATGAGCTGAGATTCTCTCCTCTCGAGAGAATCTCCCAGAAGTCATCAATTCTATTAGACTTTTCCTAAATATCAAATGAAAAAAGTGCTTTCATCCACCTTTTTATTATGAAGAAAAAAAATATGATCCAACGAGAGAACAAGACCAATCGACTGGGAAGGGATGAGGGGGATGAGGTGGCTCGTTAGTCGCCACCATGCGCGCATAATTGAATCGACTTGGAGCGACACGACCTCATTAACACCTTTACCTCGAGCTGACTACAGGTTGTCTCACGTTTCCAACTACTCTCCCTCCTCTTTTTTTTCTTTTTCGATAGGACGAGGGAACATTCACGTGGCTCGGACCGAGTTTATCACTCTCCGGTGTAGTTTAATCGTCGGTAATCGGGGGGTGGGAGGGGGCCTAACAGATCTTAATTATTGATCGCTGAGAGTTTTGGAGATCGTTGGGAGGATTTTTGCGGTGGGTGGGAAAGCAGTGGGTTTTGGAGATGAAGATTGCCTCCAGATTGCCCGGATTTGCATGTCTCAATTCGTGGGATGGGACGATGCATATTCATGGGGTCCAGGAATTATAGGGGAGGGTTTTTTACTGGATTTCAGGGGGGCGAACTGCAATTTTTTATTTTTCTTTCTCGTAACCAGTTATTAATGAGGTAATCCGGTAATCACTGAACAGCTGACGAGTGGGCAGGGATTTCTGGGGGAATTTGGCAATTGAAAATTTATCGCTGGGTTTGATTGGGATTCTCTCGACCTGGGGAATTCTCTCGTCAGCCGTTGACTATCTAATTTAATTTAATTTTTATTTAACTTTGATTTTTTTTGATTTTAGCCTCGTCGAGACTGGGCAGTCCACGAGCCTCGGCTATACGGGCGAGTCGGAAGCGCGCCCTCAGCAGTTCTCCATACTCCGATCGCTTTGACATTGACAGCATGATTCGCTTCAGTCCCAACAGTTTAGCAACAGCTATTGTCAATGGCTCGCGGAGCAGCAGTGCCAGTGGCAGTTACGGTCACTTATCCGCAGGTAAATATAAATCACCACTACCTCATTGCCATAATTTATGATTATTTTTATTTTTTCAATTGTCCTCGGGTACTTGGTCTACTCATCTACCAATATTGATGACAATGTACCGACGTTAACGGGTTTTCGTTCAGCTGGGGGAATCGTTAAATGAATTACCCAATGCTTCGGGGTTTAACTCTTTCTCGAGTCCTCTGGAATTTCGTGGCAGGCGACTCTAATAATAATCCCCCTTCCAGAAGCCAATATCCCCCGGGCCTTTGGTGGCTTTTACGATTGCTGGGTAGATCAGAGAATGGGGCAGATCAACTTGTCTATCAACTTCCGGTTTATCCAGCTACGGAAATTTCGGGGGTTATTGGGCTTTGACGGGTCGACAACCCGTCTCTCTTGGAAGTAATTGATTAAATAATTCAATATTTATCCAACAAATTAGAAGACAATTGGATTTGGAAGATTTGGAATTTTATTTTGATTTTATTGATGAAGAATTTCCAGTAAAGTCCAGAAAATAATTGAACAATTTTTGTCTGTTCAGTGGAAAACGAAAATTTTGCAATGAAAAATGGGAAAAACAATTTGGAATTGATAGCTTCACTCGGCCCATCATCTGCGGATTGAATAATAGATTCCTAGATCAATATGCAACTCATTTCAATGCACTAGACAAACTTCCTACCGCGAGTCACGTCTGCATCCCAATCATCCAATCTCCCCCAGCTATTATAACCATTGCATTCCAATAGATGATAAAATCCTGTCATAACACCTATTCCGCGAATGAGATTTAAATAAACATCGCGCGAGGGCGGTCGGCTGTGCATTAATCAAATATCGAATAACGTTTGACCGTTGGAGATTGAAAATAACAAATAAATAAATCAAATCAAATAAAAATTGATACGATACTCTTGAGGTGTTGGCTGCGTCGTGCTCGGCTTGTACAAAATGTTATGACTAGATTACTTACCAACACTAATATGGTTGTCCTGTGTGGGCTACGTGACCGGTGTACGTAATCCAATTACGGATTTTCTTGTTGGAGATAGGGAGAGGAGGATGATAATTAAAGAGATGAGTAAAAACCGATGGAGACGAATTAATTCGCCGGTCTTCGGCGATCTTTCCCCAATTGCAACAATTTTTTGTTTGCAATTATTGATGCCAAGTTGTCGAGACAATTTATTGCTAATTTATTTATTATTTACGCTGGCTGGAGGTCTTAGAAATAATTTAATTACGTCTTAACAAATGAAAATTGTCTCACAGCAATGTCTCCAGCGCTGGGTATGCACCCGGGGATGGCGCCGCACCTGCAGCAACTCCAGGCGCACTTTCTCCGGAGTGCAGCAGCAGCGGCCCTGCTGCCGCATCCCCTGCAGCCGTCGCCACCACCGCCGCCATCGCATCCACACAGTCACGCGCACGCGCACGGCCTAACGCCCCACAGTCAGCTATTCTCAGTCCCCCACTCGTCGGCGTCGACCCTGGGGCCTCACGACGGCGGCCTAGCGCCAAAGACGGACCCCAGTGAGACCTGCAGAAGGCCCTCGGAGTCGTCGACGAGGTCGATAGCTGCCGAGGCCGACACCTCCTCCCGCCGGCACACGAAAGTCAAGAGAGAGCCAGCGACGACAACGACAACGACAACAACAGCGACAACAACTGTCACACATCCCCAGGGTTTGAGCCCCAGTGAGGACCTCAGGGACGAGCCCGGCGACTTTATCGAGACCAATTGCCACTGGCGGGACTGCGGTCTCGAGTTTCCCACTCAGGATGATCTTGTCAAGCACATCAACAACGATCACATTCACGCGAACAAGAAGAGCTTTGTCTGCGGCTGGGAGGAGTGCTCCAGGGAGGAAAAACCCTTCAAGGCTCAGTACATGCTCGTTGTCCATATGAGGCGGCACACCGGGGAGAAGCCTCACAAGTGCACATTCGAGGGCTGCTTCAAGGCCTACTCGAGACTGGAGAACCTCAAGACCCACTTGAGATCCCACACCGGGGAAAAACCATACACCTGCGAGTATCCTGGCTGCAGCAAGGCCTTCAGCAACGCCAGCGACAGGGCCAAGCACCAGAACAGGACGCACTCCAATGAGGTGAGTTTTTTTTATTTCAATTCATTAATTTTTATTTACCTATCAGTTGTCCAGAGTCAGACTCCATCGCCAGAGGCTGATAAATCCAATTTAATCTTTGAAATAGCAACGAAAAATGGGTATCCCACTTAACTAATGGCGAATTAACAAAAGTTAATTGAAATATTCAATTCCGAGGGGTGGAATTGCTCTGTTGGAGCCTCTGTTGGAGCCATCAGCTCCAGAAAATAATCTAACGAAGTTTATTTATTTATTTATGAGGGGAGTGTAATTATCAAGCCACTGGTAATCATAGAAATTATTCCAACGAGTTCAACTCAAGCGGGGGGAAATGCTCGCGACTGATGGTTTAAATACTCTCCCCCCGCGACAATTAAGGCTTCCTACAGAGGCTTAATGAGCTTAATCTCCCCAGAAACCGTACGTCTGCAAAGCCCCGGGCTGTACGAAACGCTACACGGACCCCTCCTCCCTGCGAAAGCACGTGAAGACAGTTCACGGAGCGGAGTTTTACGCCAACAAGAAGCACAAGGGCGGTGGAGATGGTGGTGGTAGTGATGAGGCGGGTGCTGGTGGCAATTCCCCGAGTCGTAGTGAGGATTTACACCCGAAGACACCGAGTCTGTCGTCGCCGTCGGTGAAGTCCGAGTCGGAGGCCAACAGTCCTCCGGGTATGATACAGCAGCAGGGGAGTCCTCTCGTTGGCGGTTGTACCGATGAAATGGGTATGACAGTGGATGGAGTTATACTGGCAGAGGACAATTGGGTGGAGGAGTCGGATGACCTCGATATCGCTGATCTTCCAGTGGCCCTGAGGGCGATGGTGGGTGGTATTGAGAGTCAGCAGGCGCCGCCTCCACCCTCGAGGAATCGAATGAAGGGGAGGCTCAGTGCCAAGCCTGTACCCTCCATTAATGTTGGAGGTAGAACGCGAGCGATTGGCGCCCAGGGGAACATTGGTGAGCTCAATCGGCGAATTACGGATTTAAAAATGGAGGGTAATAGGCAGACTAGTCTCTCGGATCTACAGCTGAGGCTCCAGCCCTTGAGTGAACCACGACGAGACTCCAGCAGCACTGTCTCCACGTACTATGGCAGCATGAGGTCCACGGATTTTGGTAGTAGGAGGAGTAGTCAGGCTAGTGCTGTCTCTGCTGCGAGAATTGGACAGGCTGGACCTGGTAGCTTCTACGATCCCATCAGTCCGGGGACGTCCAGGAGGAGCAGCCAGATGAGCACATTCTCGGGGAGGAATAATCAGGTGCAGGGCCAGTACTCAACGAGTAATCTCGTTGTCCAGACGCAGAATATGTCGATTCAGGTGTGCTATTTTGTTTTTCTGGTTTTTATGAGTTATTAATTTTGTTTGTTTTGTTTGCTGGGTATTTTGGTTATTTATTGGGGATATTGTCGGAAATTTTAGGGAGTCCAGAGTGGAACGACCGAGTGGACACCATCGGGAGGACTACCCCAAGCCTCGGGCGACAGGAGAATGTCAGAGCCAACTAGGGGCTATCAGAGTCAACGGATTTCACCACCTGTCCCACCAAGACCGAGGTCAGCCCAGCTGCCTGAACTGCATCCCAATCAGGAGGTTGTCCTGGATGAGGTGGGGGAGGGAGAAATGGTGGAGAACAAGCTCGTCATCCCGGACGAGATGATGCAGTACCTGAATGAGGTATTCATCAATCCCTTGAATTTTATTTCACTTCTGATCTCTTCTTCATTTACTTCACATCAATTACTGATTGTCCAGTACAAGGATGCAGCAATAGAGAAAATAAATCGAGTAGATTAATCAGAACGAGTGATTAGACCAATGGAAATTAAATAATTACCTCCAATTACAGGTGCAAGCAGGAGGGAACCAAGTGAGTTACCGAGGCAGTCCCCTCCCGATCTGTCAGTCCCCAATCTGCACGAATCCACTGCACTATCAGCGTCAACAGCAGCCCTGCACCTTCTCCCCTCACCCAACCCATCCACCAGCACCACCTCAGCCGTGCTACCAGGCCCCCCAGAATCCCCCGCCCTGCCAGAACTACCAAGTCCCCTCGCCCTCGTACTCCCACTGTCCCTCCTCCTCACGAATGTCCCAGACCTCGACCTACTATCCACAGACGAATTGTCCTCAAATGCAGCCCTCCCCAGGATCTCACTACGCACCTAGTCACATCAGCGATCAGCCAATGACATCTCCAGCAGCAGGTGCACTGCCCCCTCAGCTCAATTCTCAGATTAATTCCAACAATCTCCAGCAGAATTCCGCCCAAATGACGAGAAATTGTCCCCAACAGCAGATGAATTACTACCAAAATTACAATTGCCCAGGACAATTGTTGGGGAGCAATTGCAATGGTCAGGGACATCAGGGGCAGGCCTGCTTGCAGATGAGAAATTGTAATTTGTCACATTGTCAGCCAGCGAGAGCTCAGTGCCCTAGAACACCTGGCACTGAGGGGGTGGCTGGGCGAATGATGGGAGGCGATGCTGGAATCAATGGCATGTGTCAGGGTGCTGGCAATCAGCACTGCTCGGTCAAGCCCCAGGGACAGAATGGAATGTGCCAGATGAATTGTGGACATCCGGCAATTAATAATGCATCCAGGACTGCTGGACAGAATCTCAAGTGCTCGCGTCCCAACAACTGTCGACTACAGAGCTGCAATTGTCAGGGCGGCCAGGGCCATCAGGGGCCTCAGGTGTCCAATAATCATGGGCAATTCAACAATCCCCAGGCGTGCAATTGCCAGTGGAATTATCAGCACGAGTGCTACAGTGGCGAGGGTGGGCATGGCATGGAGATCCAGTGCAGGGATATCAGCCAGTCGCAGCAGGGCTCGCCCATGAAACCACCGGGTATGCAGCAGGACTCCTACAGGAGGACTCTTGCCTATGTACAACAGCTGGAGAAGTGGTCTGGCAATGCTCAGGGACACGAGACCAATGTCTCCAGCTCAACACATCCGCTCTCTCTACCACAACCACTGCCTGCTAGCTCCAATATGGTTGTCAATGATATGACATCCTCGTTGAGCTCGCTTCTTGAGGAGAATCGCTATCTCCAGATGATACAGTGAGTCACGAGAACATTTCTCCTTTTTCTTTTTGGAAATTATTGGAAATTGTTTTTCACTCGGGAACTGAACTCCATTTTTTGTTCTCTGGAGGAAGACTATTTTGAGGTATCAAAAAATGGAGAGCCAGATTTTTTTTTGGGAAATTGGCCTGGAAGTAGTTGGAATGCTTGGAGATAATGTCAGTCTTGGTTATTTTAGGTGATCGGTGGTTTTAGGTAATGATTTATTCGGATATATTTGTCTTAACATTTTGTAAAAATATATTTTCACTACCTCGTGGTGGCTCACGTGCCTTCTCATACTCCCAGTGCCTTCAACTTAATTTATTACCTGTCATTAACGATGATAATGTGACAACAGTTAATGACTGATGTGGAAATGTTGATTAATACTCAATAATTTAGGGGTTAAGGAATTTGTAATGTTCCGTAGATTTTAATGTTTTTTTTTCTCTCTCTCTCTTTTTCTTTTAATGGAAAGAAAAATTAATCGAGATTATTTTGAGCTCAGTGAAGAGTGTACGATGTACGCTGTGATAACAGAAGAAAAAAGATACAAATTTATTATATTGATGTAGAATTTGTTAGTGATAATTAGTGCGTAATCGGTGTAGTTATTGATGCATTTATGGTAATGAGGGGAGGATTTGAGATTTTAAGAAAATTATATAGTATTAATTACTCATTCTAGGACAACAAAAAAGGCCAATACTATTTTTTAAGACCTTTGTAGATAGTGTGAGAGATTTTTGAAAATTTTAATTGATCTGATTGATTCGAGGGGGGGGGGGTTTTTTTTTGGATGACTTTCGGTAGCGATAGTATTATTAATTAATGACCAGTTCGAGGGGGGAATTTTGTACTTTATGTGGCGGTTTGACCGCGTAAATCACTAGTGATTAGATCAATTGATGATCGAATTGATCAGCTGACTAATTAATTAAATGCCTTCGATTGTGCCTGAGAGTTAGAGACTTGAAAGTGCCTAGTGTTTTTTTTTTTTCTTTTCGTCTCTTAATTTTTCATTTTTGTTACGACAGACAATTTCTCAAAATATTTTATTTTATTGGTAATGAGTAGGTGAGTGTAGAAGTAGATGATTAGCATTATCTTGTGAATATTATACATATCGAGGTGGAGAGAATTTTAAGATGCCTTTGTATTCATTTTATGATTAAAATGTGTCTCAAGAAAAACAATTTTGTTGATTATTTGTAAAATAAATTGTACACCTTTTGTGGAATTTTTTTTTTTTTTTTTTCACTTGTGAATTTTATTTGCATTCTCCTGCTGAAACAATTAATCAAGGTAAAAAAAAACAAATTTACTTCCAGTTTGCGAAGCTCATGGAGACGATGTTGAAGTTCCTGGTGGCGTTTCGGTAGATTCCTGCAATTGAGTGAGCATTTATTTTTTAAAATCTTTATTTATCTCTGAAGAATTTTTATTGTTTATTGTTTATTGTTTTCTGAATTTTTCGTCTGACTTTGAAAATAATTCAATTGGAGTTTGGGGGCAAGCAAGTCAATAATTACCTCCTCGACATTGGGATCCGTGGGTAGCCTCACCGAGGGCAGGACATCGGGCATGGGCGGTGGAGTAGGCACATCTCCATAGGCTTCGTGGAGCTCCTCCAGTCGTGTGCTCAAAGCAGATCCCCTCCGACTGGTCGCACTCATCTTCTTCATCAGCCAGTCGGCCTGCTCCTCCAGTCTCTTGAGCCTGGCGTCGCGAGCCGCGAGGACCTCCTCGGAGGTACGATTGGGCCTCGAGGACGACGCTGAAGTCAGATCGGCCGAGTTGTCCTCAATTTTCTCGGCCAAGTGTGCCTTATCATTTTTGTCGGCCTCCTCGGCAGTCGGTTCGGGCCTTCCTCTGCTGTCCGCCACATCCGGGGCATGTTCGAGGCCGCTGGAGGCGCTCGAGGCCCTCTCCAGGGATTTTGAATCGCCCTGGGATCCAAAGAGAGTCCCCTCGTCGTTGGAGGGCCCCACCACCAGCGGATCTCTAAACTGAACTGATTTTCCGACTGTCGGGAGAGGCCCAATCGAAAACACAGAGACTTGATTAAATGACTCCTCCAGGCTCTTATCAGTGTCGTCGAGTGATGAATGTTGATGATTTGGTGGGTGTGAATGATCTTTAGAAGGTTCTTCGTGTTCGAGTTTTTTTGTCTCTTCGTTACCTGGCCTTTTTGACTCTCCCCCTCGATCTGGTGGAGACAAGGAGCTCGGGGTCGTTGGGAGAGTCGTTTGCTCGTCAATCGTACTCTGATTGTCGTCCACGTGAATCAGATTGTGGATGACCTTCGCGAGGGCCTGGTCCAGGGGATTCCGCGGCTCCTTCGAGGACTCGGTGGAGGAGGCGTCCGACGTCTCCGGGGTTGGAGTCCTCTGCTCTGGGGACTCGGTTTTTGGGTCTGATATTTCAGTGTCTGTTGGCTGCTCTGACTCGGTGTCGGGAGTTGGCGCCCTTGGACTCTCCTTGAGGGAATAATCGAGTTGTTAGGCAAGATAAATTGATCAGATTTTTATTGAGTCTCTTGATAATTATGAGTTGATAATTATGAAGTGATAATTACGAGTGGATAATCACGGATTGATAATCATCAGCTGATAATTAATATAATGCAAACATTAAACTTCAGAAAAGTCTCATACCTTTCTAGCCCTTCGGCGGGGGCCCGCGCGCATCCTCTCCTCGGTCTCCCCTTCCTCATCGTCCGAGTCGTCACACCGATCATCACTGAAACCACTTTCAGCACTAGAAGCACAATGTCATCAATTACCAACACTTCTCCCTGTCTAAATAACAACAAAGAAGCTCAATAATCACCTGTTGTTGAATGAATCATGAGCAAGAGCCTTTCTGGCCGCGAATTCCCTCCTGAGGTTCTTCCACTCGATCTCGGTATTCGTGTTCTTCTGCCGCGCCGACTCCCACTTCTCCCGACAGTACTCCAACTCCTGCTTCAACTCCTGCAACATCTTTCGCTTCTGCTGGAGCTCGTAGCGCAGAATTTTTTCGTGCGTGTGGAGCTGCTGGTGTTGAGCCTGCATTCGTCCCACGACGTTCCAGGTTTTGCTGAGCTCATCGGAAACGGTTGACAATCTCTTTTCCTGTATGAAGAAGAAGAAAATTCAAGTGATGACTCCGTAATCGGAGAGAAAAGCTCCGGAAATCATTACCTGCTCCCCCAGTTTGCTCTCCAAGTGCGAGTTCAACTGCTTCATCCTCCCCATCTCCTTCTCCAGATGTTTCTTCTCGAGGATCAGCTCCTTCAGTCGAATGTAGGTCTTACTGACGGATATAACGAGCCTGGGACCGGTGGGAGTGTCCACTGACTTGTAGCAGCTGTTGGGATCATTGGACAGGAGAGTAGATGAAGTGGAGGCAGAGGAGCCGGCGGCATGGCAGCTCAGCAATTCCGTCAAGACCTTCCAAACCTTCGGGAGATTGTTGGCAATGCTCTCCTCCTGCCCCTCGTCCTCCTTCCTCTCCAGTTGTCCCTCAATCCTCGACTTGGATTTCTCCCTTCCCTCGACCTGCTCCACAAGATCCAGCAGTAGTTTGGGGAGAGCGGCAGCCTCTGTCCCCTCCTCGCGTGCCATGTCACTTATCAAGTCGTGATTCTCCTGCAGCAACTGCGTCAGCCTGTCCAGATCCATATCCGCGGAGGAGGCGCTCAGCAGCATCTGCGAGAATAAACTGTTGATGAGGGACATCTGATTCTGAAGGTCGCGGCAGTCCGCCTTGGTCAGCCCCAGCTGGGACTCCAGATTCGACACTTCCGTCTCCCGCTGGTCAATCTTCTCCTCGGCCTTCTTCAGGTCCTCCTCCAGTGACTCCTTCTCCTTCGCTAGGCCCTTGAGCTTGTGTCTACTGCTCAGCAGGTCCTTCATCGCCGAGTCCTTCAGCTCCACCAGAACTCGCAGTCGCTCGTCGTACAGGGACTTCAGCCGGCGGACGTCCTCCACCTGGTGGTCATGCTCACCCCTCAAGTCCTCACCAATCTCGATCCTGAATTTATCGTCCCCCAGTCGCGCCACTATCTGCGACAAAATATTCTTCAGCCGATTAATCTGATGCTCGCGTGTCTCAAAGCTCTCTCTATTTGATCGCGCGATCTCCTGGAGTGTCTCAATCCTGTGGGCGTTCAGCTCGGGCTCGCACTCCAGGTGATACCGCAGGTCGTCGATCTTCTCGATCTGGAGTCTGATGCAGCTGCGCAACTCGTCGGAGACCTTGAGCACGTCTGTCAGCCGTTGGGCGTCCTTCTGAATGGCGTTCGGCTCGGGCCAGTCGTTCAACGGCTTCAGGTCTTCTGTGGGTGTTGTGGTGGTGCCAATTGAGAAGGTCTCGCTCTTTCTGGAGGCGCTCTCCGACTGCGTCTTCAGGAGATCGAGGACCTTCGAGGTCTCCGAGTGCGCCTCCTTCTCGGCGTCCAGCTCCCTCCGCAGCTTGTCCATCTCCGAGGACACGGCCGCTATCGCTCGCTGTCTCGCCTCGCGCTTCAGGCTGAGGTCCTTCCTGAAGTCCTCGATCGCCGGGCGTTCCACTGTCTCCTCCTCTGTCGAGGTTCCTGAGGCGGATTACAGAAGATATTTATGGTAATTAGTAATTCGCGGTAATATTATTAATTAATTGTCATCTCGAGAGGGAATTCTGTGCTTGACGTGGCGGTTTAACTGCGCAAGTCACTAGTGACTAGATCAATTGATTATCTAATTAATTAGTTCTGAGTAATTAATTAAATGCCTGAGAGTTAGAGGCAAATTCTCAAAATATTTAATTTCATTGGTAATAAATACTCACCGGCATTGGAATTTTTAACGCATTTGAAAGTCGCAATGACCTCGTTCAGTCTTTGAATTTCCTTGAGAGACGCCACCAGGTCACCCTGCGATCTCTCCACCTGGTCAGTCTGGCTTGAGCTCTCCCGTAAAATCCTCTCGGGATGCGCAGCTCCTCTGGCAGTGTCTCTCGAAGTCTCTTGCATTATTTTGAAGTGATCCCTCCTGGCCCTCTCCAGCTCGCTCCTGAGTCTCTTGTTGGCCTCCTTGGTCTCCACCTGCTCCTCCCGCAGCCTCCGAACCTCCCTCGCAAGCCCCTCACACCTGTCCTCCGCCCTCTCCCCCTTTAACTCACTCTCAAGGACTTCAATCCTCTCCACAGCCCTCCGGTACTCCCTCCTCACGTACTCGCCGTCGCCGCTCCCCTTGTCCTTCTTCTTCACCGATCTCCAGTTGTCCTCCACCTGCCGCCCCGCGCCCTGGCCCTCACACTCCCCGAGCACTTCCTCGATGACCTCCACTCGCCTCATCAAGTCTTCACTGGACTTCCTCGCATTAGCCTCCCTTTCCTTACTCAACTCCAGGTAGAGGCCCTCCAGCTGGCCCAGTAGTGCACTGTGAGCTGCCGCCAGCTGCTGATTGGCCGCTGCCAGGCAGGAAACCGTTCTCGTCAGCTCCATCGCCTCCTGGTGACCACCACCAGGCGCACAGTCCGACTGCCAACCCGTCATTTGCGTTGCGTACGTCAACTGGAAGAATTCCAAATTATTGGAATAATAATAATAACAGTCTTCGAATGTCTGTTAAGTCTTGATAGTCTGGGGATGATTTGGGGGGGTCAGCAGAATTGAAGATCAATTGGATCTTTGGAGGAATGAGATCCTCTCGTCGCGAGAGATACGAAAACACTAAATGAATTGATCGCCCAGGGACTGGGGGAGACACCGCTGGGGGACAACGAGCCAGGCACGTGATGAGAAATCCACGAATTTTCGTTACTCTGACTCAGCATTCCTCGGCGAACTGAGGAATAGACTTTTTATTTGGAGATCTGCCAGGTTTGCCGGTGTTAGTCGAGGTTTTTCCAGTGGATTAAGGCGATTTTGGGGGTTACCCGGGGGGATATGACCGTGAATTTTGGAAACCGGGAGGTGGAGGTTCCTTACCAGGGCCTCCGGAGCCTGACGGAGGTTGACGGCTGGGGGCTGATGCCACCATTCGTCAGTTCGCAGACTGTCTCGCGATCTTGGCTCCTGCAACAAGTGACGTCGGTGGTGAGGATTGTTTTATTTCTCTTTTACTCACCGCGGAATAGCAGTTCAGAATTTTTTTGCTTTGTTCAGGGAAGGATCCACAGTTTTTCACCTGATTCTGGAGGTTTGAGGCTAGGGAGGAGCGGGAGGAGGCTTGGGAGCCTCGCGAGGCCCTTGGGAGGCTGTGCAGAGGCCCTCCAGGGCCAAATGGCGACGGCAATGGCGGCGGCTCGTAGTCCCTCTGATTGTGGAGACTGTGGCCCAGTCCCATGGCTCGTTCTCGGTCACTGGGAGTCGTTCGGTCGGCGAGAGAAGTCTCCCTCTGGAAAAATACCCGATCTTTCACACCAAAAAACAAACCAGAGGACCGGCAATTAAAAATGGCTGCTACAATTGGCTGTCATTTTTGTTTTGTCGACTGGAGTTGGATTCACCGGCTATCATTGGGTTAGCTGGTCATTTTGCGACGGACAATTCTTCAATTAAGACGCTCAAGCTGTTTTACGCTGTAGAATGAGGGGATACGACTCATGTAGGCACCACTTGTAAAATGTTATTTTTGGGATTGAAAAAGAATCCAACTACGCGGACTGCTCTACTTGGCTTTTATACCGCTTTCGATATTGGCAAGAGGAATGCTCTTTGTCAGAGGCGTATGTCGTCAGTATTACCTCTAATTTCGGCATTATTCATCCCGCGGAATTAGCAAGTGAACCCTCCCCCGCCTCGGCTACCAATCCCACCAGAGGAAAACCAAGAAAATCTGCTTAAAAATGCTCATCCTGAGATTAAAAATGTCTCGAGAGGTGGATGACACGTGGCAGATGAGGCAAAACCTGCCTATAAATAACCAAACGCGTGATTTAAAATTGTTATAAATATAGAAGCCATCCGGCATGACCAGAATTTCATTGTTCGTTGCTTTTATCTCAGGAATATCCGCGAATTCCAGAGAATAAGACGAAATAATCGCCCGGAGAATGGAAAATTCGCCACGAGCATCGGCAAACAATACTTCTTTTGCAGCGGCCATTTTTGTGACAGTTTCTACTGTCATCGGCGAAAATACTCTGTCCTTTTATTTTTACAAGACTCCCGGAATGTTTATTTATCAAAAAACCGGTGAATATATTCACTATAAAAAACGTCTGATTCATTCATAAAAGCCACGTCTCAATTTCCTAGGACATCCGTCGACTGCCCGAGGAGAATTTGTTTAATTATAATTCACACGCCGACAACTGATGACAAGTGGAGTAGCGACACTTGTTGGGGTGATTAATGCACAAAAACAAAATCGTATGTAACTCACAAAAATCGATTTTTGGATTTCCGAAACGCATTTAACAGTTAAAATGAGCTCTCGTCGGGAGCCGTACGTAGACACTTGCTGGATGCCAGCCAATTCGCCTCCAGCTTTCTAAGCATAACTCTATAAATACACGAGGAGCCAAAACTCTAGCTGAGAAGCGTGCGCCGGGATTCGCTGGGCTTCAGCAGCAGGTCTCCGGGGCATTTCGACAGGCGATCATCGGGGGCTGAGGAAGTGGACCAGGCGAACAATTAAAATACGAGCTGATGATGCAACTGAACGAGATGGAACTGGTCTTCCGTGAGGAGCCAATTTTTTTGGGGGGGAATTCCCTGACAATTAATTCATTATTGACTGTTATTAATTAATCTCTGCTTCCCCACGTCTGACGTGAGCTATTTTTCTGTTAATTTCCGTTGTTGAAATGAGGAAGGAGATTTATTTTTCGGCCTCGTCCTAATCCAAAGTCTCCTTGAGATGATTATCAACAGCTGGGCTTATTGACACATGCGCAAACACTGGCGATTTTGGATTCTTTCATTTTGCTAGTCAATAAATGTTGGATAATCCCAGCGATCGATAACAGTCCTCGATCCGGATCTAGACCTGCCTCCTCCGGAGTCATCATGTCCTCATCGAGCCAGATTTTACTGACGAGTGTATTCTTAATTATTTTATCAGGTGAGTTTTCATGCGCAGGACAGAAGCTGAAAGTAAACAAATAAACAAATGAATTTTCCGGAGTTTTAACTCCCTCACGACTGCTCGCTTTCTTCAGCAGTGGTCGTAAGTTCAATTGCCAATTGGATAATGAGAATTATTTATTTTTACTGGGAGAGGAAAATCGGAAAATGTCATTTGGGGTAAATGATTTTTCCAGCGGCCACTGGACGCCCGCCTCAGGCGATCGTCAGTGGAAATTATGCGGAGCCCCAGGAGTTTCCTTACATCGTCTCCTTGAGATTCAATTTCCGGAACAATAAACACATCTGCGGCGGCTCGATAATAAACTCCAGGCACATTCTGACAGCTGGCCACTGCGTGGACTGGCTTTATCCTAGGGATATAATTGTCGTCAGCGGAAGTCATCGCCAGGATGATAAGACTGCAGTTTTTAGTGAAGTGGAAAAAATCCTGAGGCATCCGGACTACGTCCCCAAGGTCGGGGCTTCGCGACTGCAGAATGACCTGGCGGTTCTGACGGTTGAGTTAATTTTTACATTAAAAAATTCCTATCAATTAAATTTGCAACAGATTTGGAGACTTTTTGATTTTTGATTTTATTTAATTTATTTGTTTATATGAGTTTATTTTGTCCTCGCAGTTGAAGGAATCCTTGAATCTCGACGGCTCGTCCCGAGACGCTATCAAATTATCCAGGAAGCCCTGGATTCCTCATACTCTCGCAACTGTTGCTGGATGGGGCTACAAAAATCATCTTCTGAGCCCGGATTATTCAACAGACGTTCCCAATGATCTCAGTAAACTGGAAGTGACAATTATCACTCACGAGGAGTGCGCGAAAAGACGGGCTCACCCCTTCGAGTATCAGATCTGCGCCACCAGGCCCAATGCCACCGTATGCCAGGTAATTGAGCCCTACCGACACCTGTGAATGAATGTTATAAACAAATTTGACAAAAACCTTGGCGAAAGAATTGACCAAAAATTTTTTAATCCTCTCAACAGCTGTTCACAATTTAAAGAAATTATTTCAATCAGAATCAATCGTCTTCAGGGGAGTCCAATTATTTATTTACGAAGAGAAGTTTTACAAATATCACTAGCACGTTGGAAAATTTAATTTGCGAGAGGTTCATTAGCTGGGATGTTTTTAAACATTTTTCTTAGACAATTGAGGTATTAAATTTGACGACTGCAAGTGTGGAAATGTTGGGGACCGCTGACTTACGGTTTTATAATTTAAAAAATTGTTTTGTTGACAGGGCGACAGCGGAGGGCCTCTCGTCATCGACGACGTCCTCGTCGGCGTCGTCTCCAGCACGAGCTGCCTCCTGGGGTCCTACTCCAGTTACATGGATACTTATTACTTCAGAGAATTTATTCAGCGAGCGGTGGAAGATTGAAGGCCACGAATTCCCGAAAGTTCATTAAACAAGCTATTGATTAATTAATATTAATTACCACACGCCGAGTTAAACTATCGCATTTATATCAATTGTTTTTAGTGCTTTACTGTAATACTGATCAATAAATATTGAGGAATAGTGATTGATATTAATTCGTTAATGTTCCGATTAATCAGTTCCGCCGGTCGCTGTTACATTATTCCCATTAATTACGCATTCGGCGGACTTCTGGGGTAGCCGAAGTGGAAGTGATGGGAGTCGATCCAGGAATATGTTGACTTGTCCTAATTTCTTATCATCACTTGGGCTTTCTCCGTTCATTCATGAGGAATTAACTGGTTTATTTAAACAATTACACCTGAGGTGACACTCGCACTCGAGAGTCTGACCTCTTTCGGTCCTTATAAGCTCCGGAGGCACCCTCACTGATGGATTAGGAGCTTCAGTCTTCGGGGGATCTGCTGGAAAAATGCTCTCGCCGGTACACCTCATTATCGCAATTAATGGACTAATTACTGTCCTCGGAGGTAAGTCCCCTTCTGTTACTTATGCGAGTTCAAAAGCACTCTCGGAGGGCTAATATTTTTATCTCCGATTAGGATAATATAATGATAATGGAGGTGGCACAATTTTTTCAAAACAACAGAGAGTGAGGGGATACTAAATACCGTCCAAATACGCTCGGCGACGTAACAAGTAAACAGGGTAATATAAACACTGAGGAGTTCGATGACACGCGACCATTTAATTCCCCGAATTTCGAGAAACCTCCTTGGACTTTATAATTGCCTGATACCTCTAGTTCAGAGGGACCCCAATTTCGGCCCCAAATAACGTCACAAAATCTCGCTGATGATTAGGAGATAGAATGATAAAGGAGGTGGCACAAATTTTTCAAAACAACAGAGAATGAGGGGATTCTCAATACCATCCAAATACCCTCGACGACATTACAAATGAACAGGGTAATATAAACACTGAGGAGTTCGATGGCACGTGCCCATTTAATTAATCCTATTATAATAAGAGAGAGGCATCGGGAGTCTCGAACGAGCACTCGAATGGCACGCGAATGACAACTCGAATGCTAATCGAGTTCATGGAAGTCGAAGTAGCACGTGAATTGAGAATTTCCCGCCCCCAATAGCATTACAAATTCTCGCTGACGATTAGGAGAATAGAATGATAACGGAGGTGGCACAATTTTTTCAAAACAACAGAGAATGAGGGGATTCTCAATACCATACAAATACTCTCGACGACGTTACAAATGAACAGGGTAATATAAACACTGAGGAGTTCGATGGCACGTGTCCATTTAATTCCCCGAATTTCGAGTAACTTCCTTGGACTTTATAGTTGCCTGATACCTCTAGTTCAGAGGGAGTTCTTAATTTCACAATTTTCGGCCCCAAATAACGTCACAAAATCTCGTTAATGATTAGGAGAATAGAATGATAAAGGAGGTGGCACAATTTTTTCAAGATAACAGAGAATGAGGGGATTCTAAATACCATACAAATACTCTCGACGACGTTACAAATGAACAGGGTAATATAAACACTGAGGAGTTCGATGACACGCGACCATTTAATTCTCCCAATTTCGAGTAACTTCCTTGGACTTTATAGTTGCCTGATACCTCTAGTTCAGAGGGAGTTCTTAATTTCATGATAAATAAATACGATATCGAATTTTCGGCCCCAAATAACGTCACAAAATCTCGCTGATGATTAGGAGAATAGAATGATAAAGGAGGTGGCACAATTTTTTCAAAACAGAGAATGAGGGGAGTCTAAATACCACCCAAATACTCTCGACGACAATACAAATGAACAGGGTAATATAAACACTGAGGAGGTCGATGGCACGTGCCCATTTAATTCCCCGAATTTTCGGGTAACTTCCTTGGACTTTATAATTGCCTGATACCTCTGGTTCAAAGGGAGTTCTTAATTTCACGATAAATGTGCATTTATCCAGTTATTTATTGAATCTCAAACAATAATAATAATTATATATTCCTATATAATAAGAGAGAGGCATCAATCGATTTCTGAACAATCGATTATTGAATAATCGATCATCGAACAATCGATTATTGAATAATCGATTATTGAATAATCGATTATCGAATAATCGATTATCGAACAATCGATTATTCAATAATCGATTATCAAACAATCGATTATTCAATAATCGATTGTTCGATAATCGATTGTTCGATAATCGATTATTCAATAATCGATTATCGGACAATCGATTATTGAATAATCGATTATAGAACAATCGATTGTTGAATAATCGATTATAGGACAATCGATTATTGAATAATCGAATATAGAATAATCGATTGTCGAATCCTATATAATAAGAGAGAGGCATCGGGAGTCTCGAATGAGCACTCCAATCGCCCTCGAATGAAAACTCGAATGCTAATCGATTTCATGGAAGTCGATGTGGCACGTGAATTGAGAATTGTCGGCCCCAAATAACGTCACAAAATCTCGCCGATGATTAGGATAATATAATGATAATGGAGGTGGCACAATTTTTTCAAAACAACAGAGAATGTGGGGATACTAAATACCGTCCAAATACTCTCGGCGACGCTACAAATAAGCAGGGTAACATAAATACTGAGGAGTTCGATGACACGCGACCATTTAATTCCCCGAATTTCGAGTAACCTCCTTGGACTTTATAGTTGCCTGATACCTCTAGTTCAGAGGGACCCCAATTTCGGCCGCTAATAACGTCACAAAATATCGCTGATGATTAGGAGAATAGAATGATAAAGGAGGTGGCACAATTTTTTCAAAACAACAGAGAATGAGGGGATTTTAAATACCGCCCAAATACTCTCAACGACAATACAAATGAACAGGGTAATATAAACACTGAGGAGGTCGATGGCACGCGACCATTTAATTCCCCGAATTTCGAGTAACCTCCTTGGACTTTATAATTGCCTGATACCTCTAGTTCAGAGGGAGTTCTTAATTTCACGATAAA
>JAPYZN010000864.1:0-35118 GCA_030522865.1 Psyttalia lounsburyi
AAAAGTACTTTTTCGACACATTGAGATGAAAAATTATATTCGTAACTCGTGAAAAAAGTGGTTTTTGACTCGTGGGATTATATCACTCGCCTTCGGCTCTTGATATAAACCTCCCACTCGCCAAAAACCATTTTTTTTTCACTTGTTACGAAATATACTAATATTGTTTTTCCACCAGACTTACATTTCAAAATATGCTATTAATTTTGACTTTCCATAGATATTCGATAGAAAATAATTTATGGAAATAGATTTTTGGAAATTAAATCTCAAGAGAAATTCCCTAGAATTCCTCTAGACGAATTTGAGAGGACTACTGAATTCCTTAGAAAACTGAAATTTTCGGTCAATTTTTCA
This sequence comes from Psyttalia lounsburyi, assembly GCA_030522865.1. NCBI lineage: Eukaryota > Metazoa > Arthropoda > Insecta > Hymenoptera > Braconidae > Psyttalia > Psyttalia lounsburyi. The sequence continues at coordinate 358 of JAPYZN010000864.1, forward strand.
TACATGAGCGATAGCAAAACAATGAACACTCTTTTTTCTATGAATTTCAGATCCTCTATTTCCGCTGATATTTTTATTCAATTCTTGGGTACCAGGAATGCTAGATGCCATAATGCAAACGACGTTTCTCTGTGCTATTCTCATGTTCTGGTTGTGTGTTTATCATGGATTGCGACAGGTAAATTTGCAGAATCTGAAATTCAGGAATTCATTTTTACCGTGTGAGTCAGCTGAAAGTTACTTTTTTGTTGTCAAGAATGAGCGGAAACTAGCCACGTTTTATCTACCAAAACTTCTGGTGATCGGATGCCTGTGGGTGGCAGGTCTCATCCTCGCTACTTGGCTCAGGTGCACGGAACTCGAGGATCCAACGTACAATTACGTCCTCGATACGTCTAACTATTATGTAATACTCATTTTACCTGATTTAGCGAATTCATCAACTGTGATGGACGAAGTGGACTTGATTGTTGTCTTTAATTTGCAGGGGTTGAAAGTATTTTTCTTCACAGTTGGTGGTATATACATCGCATACCTCGCTCTACTGATGCTTCGTGCATACAGTGAACTGCGGTCCATGCCATATTTCGGTGAATATTCAACTTTCGTTGGCTCCCATTATTTGATACCACATTCCATTTTTGAAAATAGAATTCTATCGTTAATAAGTGATTTTGATAAAAACAAAGCTGAAAAAACGCACTTATTCTAGTTTACCAAAAGTACGCAACCCTAACGGACTTAAAATTACACGCACGAATTATATTCAGGCATTTTAAACAATCAAGCACAAGAGGTTTGGTAATCAGATGAAATTACACATCCAAAAGTTGTCCCCCGAAAACTGAGGCAAATGTTGATTCTTGTTGCACTTATCCTGTAGGAACCGACTCGTATAGTGGCGGAATGCGGTTGTTTTAAATAAATTGGTCGCTTCAAGTCATATAATTAGTAATTTGTTAGACTTGGGTGGAGGCTTCCCCTCGCCTTTCCTTCTGAAAGCATGAAATTTTTGTAATTTATATAATTATGATTGTATTTAATGAAACGTTTGATCAGTTACCACAGGTTTAGAGACGAAGTGACGACAAGAATGAAAAATTGTCAGGTTGCAAAAATATGTGCCGTCACTGACGGTCATGCCAATAATGTGACGGTCTCTTGCCAACCAATCGGTGAGGGAGCAATTGGTCACTTGCAAATTGTCTAAATAATTAAATTGTCTGCCATATGACCGTCATCTGGCAGGTCGCAAATTGTGGTCGTACTACTAGTGGTAAGGTACCACGAACCTTACCAACATTTATTACCGTAGGGTTCGTGGCTTAGACGCGACTGGCATGAGCTCACAAGGGCCACAAGATGACGCGGCTCCCCCTCAAGTTATTCACATAATTGAATCCGATTCAATTTTATTCTTGATTTGACTTAGTTTAGGTTCTAAGTGGCGAATTAATTCGGTTCCCTGCATAAATACTTTGGCGTAGTTCTGTACACTGATAACCAAAGGTTTTACCAATTTTCCTTAATTGCAGATCTCCGACTACGATTTTTGACACTACTCGCAGTTATCGTAGCAGGCGTTTGTGCTCTAGTGACAGCCAGACAATTCGGTGCTGGTGTTCTCGAAGACAGTTTTGCGTCGAGACTGTCCACGTATTACAGAACGTCTGCACAATTTATGGCACTATATGGACTTTTGAATTTTTATCTTTATACAATGGCCTACGTCTACTCACCAGGAACTCAGCAGGTTTACGGCCAACGTAAGACGTCCATTCCCCAGATAATTATTTTACAAGCGAATAGTTAATCGCAAAAAGAAATTTAATAGAAAATCCTAGAGAATTCGCGATACAATTCTGTTGAATATTCACTGCAGTTTTTTAGTAGTTTTCGTTTATTTTGATTAGAATTCGATGAAAAATATTCTACAGTGAACCAACAGAAGTGCCTGACAAGTTCCAGGTTTTTCTATCAAATTTCTTCATACGCGTATGAGCGAGATTTACATTTTTCCTTGACTTTCACAGATTCATCGATAACGAAGGACAATCCTGCATTCTCGATGATCAACGATTCAGATGAAGAAGTGATCTATGGGTCCGATGAAGACAGCAGAAGACCGCTCACACGAGCCCCACGGAATGCCGACGATAGTGATTGAAAATGAAAATGCAGACGTTTCATTTCCACTGAATTCAGTTGATTCTCTCGTGCACAAGATTCTGTGCGTAACTGACAATATTGAGCAGTGACGAAGAAAATACATGTTATGCATGAATCTTTGTTATTATGAATACGTGAGGAGGGTTTTATGGGACTGCTAGCGTAATTATATTTAAGCATTGTGAGTGTCGAGTATTTCGTGAGATGTTTGATGATGGATTATTATGTAAATAAGGTGCAAAATAAATCTGTGGACTGGGCATCGTTTAATGAAAAAAGTTTTTAATGAGGTTTTTTCATGATAAGCATATTAATTGAAGCCAATGAAGGGTCTGGAAGACACCATAATTCGCCAGATAATTCGGTATATGTATATATAAAGACTACCGCAACATATTTTTCATCTTCTGAACGTAACTTTTACAAATTTCAATATTTTCAGTTCGAGTTTTATTCTATTTTAACTACGGTTGTCAAGGAATGGTGAATCTATCGAAATAATGGGTGTTTAGATTAAATTTTGAAGATATCGGGTGAAAGAACATCAAAACGTAAGGTGTCAGAGGTGTCACCTCGATATAGCTGGGTACGATCACCTTGATTTTAATTGTTTGTTCCTCAATTTCCTGTGGAACGAGCGATAGATGGTCCAAGTTCAAAGGAGCTGTGTATTGGGCAAAGACCAGTGCAGATAAAATTCAGTCTTTAATATTTGTTTTTCGCAATTTTTTGTGATTGGTTGTATGTGAGCACATGCTGAGAACCCAGTATTACCCCCTCACCAAAATGATTCTTAGTCTCTCTTAGGGTCCGAACCATTTGTGAAGATTTTTATCTGCAGTGAAAGAATTTTGTTCAACATTTTTTATTGGCAGAAGGGTTGAAGGCATTGGATTGGTTGACTGTTGCTTCTTGACTCTGCTGTGTTAATATGTTTGTCGTTAGGACCAGACACCACCACGTCGACCTCGACGCCATTGGTCCCGAGTTGCACAGTGGTGAGGTAAGTGATGTTTTAGAATCCGTAACATCTGACAAACGGAGCTTTCTAATTTATAATTCACGCCATAGAATTTAACAATACATCAAATTCAAAATAAATCAAAAGTGAGGCGGTATATATAGCCATTGACCCTCTAAGATCTTTTGTAAATTAATATTTGATTAATTATTGATTTTAATAAATTAAACATTTATCATTACATTCCAAAAATCCATGTCACTAACCGGCGTCACTCCATTGGACAACTGCTCCCGCCATATCCGAATGTCCAATCAGCGCCAGCAGACCAACAGCCAAATCCAGTCCCAAGCCTCATTTATTTCTCGTATCTCATTTTCAGTGCGTACATGTACTGTGCCGGTTTCTCATTTTGTTCAGTAATACTCCGTTGTAAATTACTACTCTACTCGTCTCCAATTCGTCGGGAAGTAACTTCTCGCTTCGCCTCTCGTAAGTTAAACAAATCTCATACTATAGTTATTTTAAACTTTCTCGAAGAAATCCAATCGATAAACACCCGTTGACCCTAACCTATTGCGGATGCCACGAAAACATTGAAATAATCCACTTTCTTCCTCATATTCTCCAGACAGCAGTGATAAATATCAAAATCTTTGGAGTGACGATTTAGATTCGATCTACTGTTACAAGATGCCAAAAAACAAGAATTACTCTTCCTCTGATGCCAGCAGCAACAGCAGTAGCGAGGTAATTGACTGTTTTATTTTCAATATGTTGAATAGCAAATAAAAACGATTATATTTTTTCTCCTTTTCCATTTCATCATAAATGTCGAATACTTAAATTGAACAAACTAAAGTGAAAAAAAATAATAAACTGAAACGAGGAAAAAAATTATGACAATTCACAGGATGAGAAACCAAAGAAGAAGCAGAGGACTGAGAAGTCAAAGGACAAGGAGGAGAAAGCCGAGTCCAGTAAGAAGACAAAGGGATCGAGCAAAATGAATGAAGAAGAGCCTTTCTGGGAGCTTTCGTCCACCAAGAGGCTCACGGTTCGATTTTTCAAGGGAAAACTCTATGTCGACGTTCGAGAGTTCTACAGCAAGGATGGTGAGATGAGGCCAGGAAAGAAAGGTAATGAAACAACAGCTGAATTCGTCTCGTCGATAAAAATAACAAATATGGAGTAGAAAATTAACAATTCATCTTTATTTCTGATTCAGGTGTTTCACTGACAGTTGATCAATGGGAGGAGCTCACCAAGATCTCCAACGAGGTTACAGAGGTTGTTAAATCCAAGTCAGGGAAATAATGAATACGTTCATAGTTAACATTTTCTTCCATTTACGTTTTTTTTTTCATGATTCAATCATGACTTTTCACATTTGTAATAAATTCAACATGTACGGTAAATAAATACCTAAATTTTGGTTAATTAAGCAAGGTTATTTTTAATTCCCCCGTTGGTAAATGACTGATCAAATCATTCGCAATTTTTTCTGAGGTTTTTTCGTTTCCTTCAAAAAACGTGAATATAAAATTATTTAATAAGTAAATAGAAAGCTCAATTGTCAGGAATTTCCCAGTAGGTCTACCCTCGACAATAAATAATAATGATTACGTTCTGGTGATGAAATCGAATGGCATACTCCCTGAATCAGGTATCCATGAGTTTTATTTCTCTCGTATAAAAACCATTATTAACAGTTAAATTACTACTCACTAGATGCGATATTTGCCTATCATAAAAATAGTGAGCTATCCAGAAATATGTAACATCAACACGATTTATCTGTACAATACACAACGTGACCCAGCAGGTTGCCACTTAGTCAGTCTTAACCAGCCTTAGCCAATAATACTTCATATTTTCTTTACAGTTAGTTAGGTACTTTGAATGTGTGGTTGAGATGATTCAACACAAATGCTCAGCATTTCTTCGTTATGAAATAACCACCTTTACAAAGACCTAGCTTCGATCCATCTTTTGCACTGTTTTAAATCTCCTTATCCCCCTATGATTCCGATCCGTGGACTACATTAAGAAGTTTATTGATATTTATTCCACTGAGGAGAGCTGCAGGATCAGTTGTTCGAGGTTTTTTCTCCACAGGCTCGTCCTTGGTCTCTGATTGCTTCCTTTTCCTAGGTTTTGAGGGCTTATCCTCTGGCTTGTTCTTCCCCCCAGTTTTGGCCTTCTCCGCGGTCTTTGGAGGGACTTCCTTGCTGACAGGGGATGATGTGGCTAGAGGCTGACTCTTGATCTCAGAGACCACGGATTCACTGTTCTTCAGTTGTGGCTTTCCCTTTCTCTTGCTAGCCACAACTGTCGTCACAGGCTTCTCCCTAGGAATCTTCGGCTTTGTGGGATTCTCCTTCGGTACTCGCTTCTTCCTCGGAGGGTTCAAGTTGAAGATCTCCTCGTGTGGAGTGCTCGTCATGTTCTTCCAGACAATTTCCCCAGTGCAAGTGTACACCTGCACCTTCATCTCCAGGTCTGATGAACTCAATTTCTTCTTTCTCTTTCTCCTCGGTTGATCTTCGTCGTAGACGAAGGAGATCTCGATGTGCTCATACGTCCCGACGTCCAGGTCTGCCTCATCCAAGCTTTTGTTTGCGGGGACCAGCTCAAGACTCTCGAGGACTCCTGGGAGCTCCTCAGGCTTTGCAATCGCGAGGACTCCTGGGAGCTCCTCAGGCTTTGCAATCGCGAGGACTCCTGGGAGCTCCTCAGACTTTGCAATCGGTTGCTTCAATTCTGCAGAATCAACGCTCTCACTTTTATGAGATTCTGATAATTTTCTGGGTCTAGGATTTAATGGCTTGCCATCGGTATTCTCGTCGTCGCTGAATAAATCTCGTTTCACCAGATCTACCTTTGACTTCACCTTTATCTCTTCCTTCTTTTCGTCGGCAATCAGATCTTTATGAATTTTATTATTTTGATCTTCGAGATTCGCGTCGACATCTGGAAGGATTCGGCCCAGTTGGACGATCGTGGGAGGATTTATGCTCGGTAACATTATGATCTCCAAATTCCCATCGTCATTAGCGCTGGAGTCTCTTGAGGATTGGGCTTTTCTGGGGGGTTCTATTTTCTCAGATTTTATGCTATCCGTGGGTTCGCTTAATCCTCTCTTCGCTCTTCTCTGGACGTTCCGCATGGACTTTCTGGTGGGCTGAGACTTCTCTGGCTTCTCTGGCTTCTTCAATGGCTCTTCCTGCTGCTGCGGCTGGGATCTCCCTGCAGGGGCAATTGGTTCCGCATTTCTCTCCTTAACATTCTCCTTCGATCGACCCCCTCTCGTCCTGGGGGCATTGTCGGATTTTAATTTATTGATCATTCGGAGACGTTTCTCGTCTAGTTCTCTCGCCAGTTTGGCGTCCATGAAGGTCTTGTTGGCTGTCTCGACATCCTGTTCAGTCATTTTTCGTAGTTTTAATATGGGGGAGACTTTCTCAATAGAAATGACCTTCGGTCTTGCTTTAGAAGTTATGGATGCGGACAGTCGAGGCTTTGCATTATCTTCCTTGATAATTGCTGATATCTTGGAGTTTAAGTTCGTCAGGCTCTCGATGCCTGCTTTTGAGCTACTGGGAGTCTCTGAGATGTCAGCTTCTGACAACAATCCCTCGTCTTTTGCTGGAGTCTCGAAATCGATGGCATTGAGAATGTCATCAGTCTTGATCATGGGGATCATCTTCATTGGGGATTTCTCATTCATCTTCTGAGAGTCGATGTTTTCCTTTGATGAGTCCTCAGGCGATACTTCAGTCTTCCTCATTAATTCATCGACTCCAATCTTCGTTTTATTGTCGGTAATGGTTGGGGATTCTAGAGTAAAATCATTCGTGTTGCTGCAGTCCACTTTATGAGGAGTCTTCCTGGACTTTCTGCTCGTTGACATCTTTGATGAAGTGTTGGTGGTGTCACAGCAGGAACACGAGGACGAGGAACTTGATGAGGATGAAGAACTGTCGCTGTCACTATCTGAAGAATCTTCAGCAGTTCCACTACTCTCCAACGTCTTCGAGGATTTATTGGGTGTGTCTCCTGCGATTTTGGGCTCTTTATTACCGTCTTCTCTGCCCATTTGGATTTCAGTCCTCGAGAGCTTCAGCTCTTTGATCGCTTGCTCCTTCGGTAGATTCTCCTTGATCACCTCGAACTGAGTGATCTCCAGCTGAGATGTCGTTGCCTGGAAGCTTTGCGAGCTGATCTTCGACGCCATGATTGGAGAAGACTCCAAGATCATCTCAACTGGATTTCCAGTCCGAATCATCCTCGTCTCCTTCAACTCAGTACTGGGTTGATAGTAGCTAGATACAAATTCCTTTTTATTGTCGTTCATTGTACTGTCATTTGTCTGTTTAGGGGTTAGATTTATGCTGGGGGTCGGTGGAAATTCAGGAGTAGAGACGAAGCTCTGGATTTTTCCTGAGCTTTCACTGATTTGTGCGAAGGGGGTGGTCATGTTACTGCCAGGACTGAGGACTCTTGGAGTCGGCGGGATTAAATTGGGATCGAATTTGCGAGGGGTCTCTAGGTCCAGCAGTTTCGAGTGGTCAATCCTTCCGAAGTCTGACGACTTGTCGAGAGATTCCCCAGGGGTTCGAGGATTGCTTCTCTTATTGCTCTCCACTTTCGTTACAGTCGTCGTCAGAGTCTTTAATTTGGCGTACTTCTTTGTTATCCCCTGTTCCGTAACGATTTTACAAATCTTCGTTATGGATTCTACTGTTTCCTTGGCGACTTCGATATCCGCCTCTTCAGATTTCTCATCAACTGCTTCGACAGATTTTTTATCGGTTGGTCCCTCGTCTATAGATTTCTCTAGGGGATTGCCATTGGTTTCAGGACCCAGTCGTTGATCCGTAGCATCGCCTGCTGCTGGAACCCTATCGGCTTCATCATCACTGATAATCGTCCCCTCCTCTTCATCATTTTTCCCCTTTTTCAAACTTCTACGTCTTCTCACTGGCCTCTCCTTCTTCGGTTGATGTGGCTCCACTGGCTGAACATCAGCAGCCACTTTCATCCTCAGATCAGAATCCCAGGGTCTTTTCACCTCAGATACGGGTGCAGGCATGCTCTTCGCTGGAGATGGGCAGCTGGACTGGGAAGAACTATCGATGATCATCCCAACCCCAGCTATTTTGTCCCAGTCCCCAATCAACTTTGGAGCTGGACTCCTAGTGGCTATTGGTATTTGCCCTTTGCAGAGTTTGCTGGGAGTCTTTCCTTTCTTTTTAGGGGAAGGAGAACCTACGAATGGTGGGGACTTGAAGAGACTTGTTCTGCAGGCCTTCGACAATCCTTTTGACGATTTTGGGGAAAATGCGCAGCTCTTCTCAGCATCGCTGAGCCTTCGACTGCTATTTAAACCTTTCGTTGGAGTGTTAAAGTCGAGAGCCCGGATGTGGCTGCTTCGTCTTCTTGGAGTTGATAAACTGAGTCTGTGATTCCTGGATCTACTCTTCATGATGGATCGGGGGGTTCTCTTCATCAGAATGTCAGAGCTCGCTTGAAACTGAGAATTCAATCTCCTCTCCTCTTTATTCACTTCGCCTTCAGGTGGATTTGATTCTTGGGGTGCAGTAGATCTTTCGCGCATCTTCAGGAATGGGGATAATCCAGTTCCTGTGAGGCTCATTGATTCTTCTACCTGTACTGCTGGGAGGTTTGCCTCCACCACAGCAGTATCACTCTCAGGACCATAAAGAGTGATTGATTCGTTCAGACCGGATGCCTGAGGCCCCGATTTTGGGATCGCTTCGAGACCTTCAGAGAGATGGGCATTTGTAGAGCTTGGCTGGGAGGTATCCAGAGGCTGGAGATTAGTGGAGGACGGGAATGATGAGGCTTTAGGTGCTGGCTTGGATCTGACTACATTGACAGTCCTCAAATAGAGAGTGGGATCGGACGGCGTGATCATTCCTGAGGTCTTTGGCATTATTGGTACGTACTGAGACTTAGGTCTAACCACTGGGATCTTCATACTGTTGATCTCCTGTTGAGAGCAGACGATCAGAGTTGGCACTACCTCTTGCTCCGTCACTTCTTTTTTAGGCGTCAGTTGTTTCTTCTCCTTCTTCGGTTTTGGAGCTCTCTTTCTCCTAGATTTCATTTCTACCTGAGGAACTGCAGGGTCAGGAACTGGGTCTGCTGTGATGACTGGGACCACTGGAAGTGGAAGAATTTCCTGGATCTGAAGTTCAGGAATTGATTTCTCTTGATTCAACTCCTTCGTCGTGTTGCTAACATTAATGATGCTGAGAATTGCCTCCGCATTCACGTCATCCAGAGCGAGCAGATCTTTCTCAACTGGAAGATCAGCTGAAGTCGATAGGAGAGGCTCCTTCTGTTGCGCCTGATCGGCAACATCTTCAACGACTTCTGGGTCTTCTGGCTTTTGCTGATTCCCTTCTGAGGCTTTCTCAGTTTCTCCTAAATCCTCTTGTACATTATCCTTGGGACTGCAAGCCCCATCCTCATCAGGACTCGTCTCCCCCTCGATCCCCTGGCCAATCGTCTCCAGCAAGAACTGCTCAAATACTGGATCTGTCTCTGTCTCCATGACGATGGACTTGATCGCATGGTCCAGCTCTCTCATTATTGATGTATTGCAGTCTCCAGAAGTGGCCTCAGAGAAGGAAGCGTCTCTAAGCGACGCCTCTGCTGGTATCAGAGTTCTATTGATGGTCTGTGCTATTCTCTCCTGCAATTCAGTTCGATTTAGCAGTTCTTTAGTAAGTAAACTCAGATTCTCAACAGGTCCATCACCCATTTCTTCAGCTGTGTCGAAGCCCTCACAAGGGGCAGTCTGTACTTCAGTGTTGGTGAAAGCCGTCAGTTCCTTCGTATCTGTCCCAGTCTCGCAGGTCTGACTGGAAGCCTCAGGTGCCTTCTGAGGATTGACTTCTTCTGAAAGATTCTCCTGGAGGCTCGTACTCATGTCCATATTGTCACTGACGTCTTTCAGGCCTGAGGAGGGCTCTGTCGACGTCGAGGAGCAGTGGGCACGTCGATCCTCTTCTTGGGGAGTTCCTAGACCTTCTGAAGAGTTCTGATGCCCCGGAAGTTGCTCAAGAGACGTCGTTTCGACTGTGTCGCAGCATTGGAGGATGTTTGGCTCTGACCTCCGATCGAGGAGGGGTGAATTCGACTTGTGTACCTTCTTCGAGCGATCTCGATCAACTGGGCCACTGTGCCGGCGCTTCCTCATGCTGCTGGAGATGATTGGGGAGCCTCCGGAGGTCTGAGAGGCATTCTGCGTTGGGACGTTTATGTTCACGACAAACCTTTGACTCCTGGAGCCATCCATGAGAAATCGTAATTGGTCTAGGAGGTCTCCTGACGTCTTCAAGGACTCACAGTCCTCGACTTTGCTGAGTCTCTCTTGGACTAGAGCGTTTATCGCACAGTATTTGTCGAGGAGATTTGTTAGGGTCACTCCGTTCACTCTCCTCGTGAATTTTCCTCCCCGCTGAGTTACACTGTAGCACTCTCGAAGTAAGGGAGAGCTTTCCAGGAACATTTTGGCCACTTCCGGGCAGTTCTCCTCTTCTAAGTAACCTAGAACCATTTAAATATCACCAACTGAACTTTACTTTATGTTATTCTTAAATATTCTGAGGTTCTAAAATGATTTTAGAGCTATTCCATGAAAAAATTAATAACGAAGAGATGTTGCATATTTGGCAGACGGACACTTGAGGTATTTTTTTTTTCTAATGATTCCTCCGAGATACGATTTCTACTTCACTTTTGGGGGTGTCGAATTTGATGAGGCGAAAACTCAAAACACAAAAAATCATCAAATTGGTGCAGAAAATTGCAGGTTAGCGTCGAGGGTCATCTTTGAGGGGAGTGAAAATCGAAATTAAAATGTGAAAATAATTACCAAGAATCAGTCGAGCAATCTCCGATGGCAATAATGCTTCCATGATTATTGTTTTGAGGTTGAAGGGTTTGACGATTGGGAAAACACTTCGGTAATGATTTAATGAGAATTACGAACAAAAAAAAATAATTAGGAGGGTCTGGACTCCATGACTGTCGACTTCACAGTGACGCCTCAGCTCAAATGAGTTTTGTGATTCAGAGAGTTTTTGAAGTTTCACATTTTGGGGAGGACTCACTGATAGTTTACAACACAAATGTTTTCATTTATTCAATTGTTGATTGAGAGACGAAGCATCATCAATCGCGGAAGTTTTGATGATTTCGGAGGTTCTCATTGGTTGGAGAGAGATGTTGGGCTGAACATCAGATGTCCTATTATAATTGCAATTCAATTTTCCGAATATTTTTAACTCTAGTGACTATAAATAATTGAACACTTCACGTTTTTCACGAATTTTATCATCTTCGGAGAGATATTTTATAGAATAGACGTTCTTTTTTCCACTTTATACCGATCAGTCTCAGTTGTTTTTTGATGCCACAACAAATCAGAATGTTTTGTTCTTAGCGGGAGAACTACCTAAAGGCATACTGTGGAGATTGCAGTCCTGAAGGGCAGAGGTGGGGGACAGGTAATGTAGTGGAAATCGGAATAAGTGGGGGTAACTATGAGGACTACGTTTTCTTCAGTCCAACCCTGCTCAACAACACATGTTCATTTCCCGCTCTTGTGAATTCCTAGGGAACTTCTAGAGTTTTCTTCTCGTCAAGGTACGTCAACTGGGGTTAGGGGTGACAAGCTCAGTGAAAATTCCCAGACCACCAAAAATCCATCCACAACAGAGTTATGCTGAGTTGCCACCTCGTCTGTGTAAACTAAATTAATCATTCGGCTGATTGGAGTTATCGGCTAATTTTATTTGGGAGATCATTGCACTTGGAATAGGGATAAGTGAAAATTGTCTTCCGTCATAAGCGCCCACAGCTGAGGTTTTACGTCTTATTGCCAGCCACTTGAGCACGATTGTTGTCTGGCGGATCGTTTCAGAGCGCGATCGCCAGTTGCCAAGGCGACTGTTCAATTTTGTGTTATGAAAAGTGTATTATCGAAAGAACTTTGGTCAAATTGTTCGATAATCGAGACGAGAAGTGTTTAAAATGAACTTTTCCCTGCTGAATCAGTATGAAGGAACCGTCGACGCTGAGACTGGGGACGAGGTGAACATCATCTGTAAGTTGGAGACGTCATTTGTTGACTTAAAGATGTTCTACACATATTTTCATGTTATTTTCCATTTTTGTCGAGATTTCGTACAATTTACAACCTTAGTTTGTTGATTTTTTCGATGTTGCCGTAAAAAAATCATTAAATCTTAGAAGAAAAAACAAACAAACTTCATATTTTTACGTATTAAACGAATCATTAATTTGTGAGAAATCAAAAAAAATTATAAGGGGTAGAACATTCTTAAAATACGAACGTTGGGTTGTTTCCTTCTCTGGTGGTTAAGGGAAGCTTCTGTTCCAGGGGAGGAGCAGGGTTATGAGCTGGGGGTCGAGGGGTTTATCCCAGCGACTGAACATTTTGGAGAGGAATACGATGGGGCGGAATTTCAGGAGACTCATACCTTGCTGGCTGATGGGGGCCATCGCTTTGGAGTTTCCACTCTTGTTTTTGATACAGTTGAAGAGCTCATGTGGATGGGGAATCAAGGGGTAAGGAAGAGAGCTTTTTTCTACAGAAAACTCGCAATGTCTAGTAAATTATTGGCTCTGTCTAAAAATCTAAAGATATTTAGTAATTTTGGAGCTATTCGAAGTTTTGTGAGAGGCGAATTGATTTTACTCAGGATTTTATTCCCTTTATTTTTTTCATTTTCGTTATTTAGGGTCATGTGACTTCATACTATGGCTCAGGACTGCAGAAGTACACATCTTTTCAAGTACATGCTACCCAGGAGGTGCGACACATTCATCCGATTGATGAGGGAATATTGTGCCTCACTCAGACTGCCTTACGGGGACAACTGCGTCGAGGAATTCCATTATTTACTCATACGTAAGGAATGCTAATGAAATGTTCATAGATTTCATTGAAAAAATCGTACATTTTTATTCCCCCTGGATTTTTTAAATATCAGGTAGTTTTCATTTTAGTAAATTCAAGTCAAGCTCAGACTTTTATTCTTTCCAATAAAAATCATAAAATCTTCCTTGTTCCAATATATTTCGCGATCTCTTCAAGCAGTAATGACTGCTCAGTGTCATTCGGAGAAAAAATAACTCCAGAACTATAATTTCAGATCTCCAAACATGATAGACATGCAATGCATGCTTCAATTTGGATCTCGACTGTTAATGGGTGGTCATCAGGAGAAAATCGTCGACTTCGACCTGACCAGAGGAAAGGAGATTAGTTACGTTCACGTTGGGGAGAACGGTTGTGCAATTTTGAGACAGCACGGCAAGTTCCTTTGTGCTGGAAATCCGGCAGGCCGAATCGACCTGAGGGATCCAATTTCTCTGTCGATTGAGCACTCACTGGACACCCACAGTGGATCACTCAGTGATTTTGACATTCAGGGAAACTATTTAGTCACTTGTGGGTTCAGCAACAGCCGACAGGGCTTATCAGCTGACAGATTCCTGATGGTTTACGATTTGAGGCAGATGAGAGCACTCACTCCTGTTACCACCCTCGTTTACCCGTTTTTGTTAAAATTCTTACCGAGTTACTCGAGTCGATTGGCAGTCGTATCGCCCCTGGGCCAAATGCAGTTACTGGACACTATTTATGCTGATGTCCAACCATCATTGACCTGTCTCTATCAAGTAAATATGCATGAAACAATGAACTATAAAATTTTGACGAGTTCGCTAAGACTTTTACTTATTATTTTTTTATTCTTGATGTTTTTAGGCGAGCAAATAATGAGCATTAAAATGGAAAGGGGTGCACAATTTTATGGAGTTATTAAATTACTTCATTCGTTATTTATCAGGTTGCAACAGGAGGAGCTATGGTGCTCTCTTTCGACGTATCTCCAACATCGAAATGTCTTGGGTTCGGTGATGCAGCTGGATCTATTCACCTGATGGCCATCAATGCACCTGATCCTCAGTTCAATCCATTTTCAAGGTAAAATTATTTTGGTATTAGGCGGTTGCATGAATTTTGATATTGCCGAAAAAATTATGAAATCCAGAAACTGGATGAAAAATATTAGAGGAGAGTGGGGTAAAATGGAATGAGTTCAATCATCAATAACTCGGGATTGATCCCGTGAAATTGAATGGATCCTTTTTCATAGTAAAGCTGAAAACTCGACCTTTAATATGTGAAAATGATTTCACTCATCTGACCCCGAAGTTATCGTCAATTGGAGAGGTTTCATTTTGTCCCACTCTCCCCTAGAGTAGTATTTTTTCTTTTGAAACAAAAATGAAAACTCAACGAGTCATAGCCAATAGAAGAAACTTTGCAAATTCGAGTGTTATTAATTGTCAAAACTAATCAGGCCGACAGAGTTCGCTGACCCTGTTGAAACTCCCGAGACAATATCATTTGACGACAATCTCACGCCTCTAAGTACAGTTCCAATGATGTATACCGGGCATACATTGGCCAGTGATTGGCCAGAAGAGTTCCTGAAGAAGATCTATCGGTACGTGTAGAAATCCATCAGGTGGTTGAAAGAAGAAATTGCTTTCTGATTGACGATCAATTTTGTAGGAAAACCCCGCCAATAGATCCGGAAATACTGAAAACGATGAAGATGCAGGGAACGATCGGTTACGCACCGAATCCACAAGCATTCAGGAGAAACCAAGTGAGGAAAAATTACTCATCCAAGCTTGAACCATTCACTCCACCCCCATTCCGCATATTTCCCAACAGGTCCACCTGATTCCTTGTCTTCCCACGTCATCCAAGAATCTTTGGTGTTCGATTGTCCAAGTGGAGGGCTTCAGAAACTATTCAGAGAAAGCTTCATTTCTTCCTCATTCCTAATGCTTTTATTCTCAAACTAATACGAAATTGTGATATAATGCTATTGCATGATACTATTATTTCTCTCTACTTTGATTTTTTATTCCTACAATTGTTGATGGAAATACGTTGTAATATATCGAATCCAGCATAAGGTATATTATAAAAATATTATATTTTCTTCCAAATTTAGTGCCTATAGGTGATTAAGAATTGAAAATGTTAGTTGATCTAATAGAATTGAAAGAATATAGGAAGACTGATTCATACAAAATACAGCAAACGTACAATTTCAAATAGACTCATACAACAAAAATAATGTATAAAAAATGTACGAATAAATTGTACTGAATTGCAATAAATGTTGTATGAGATATATCTGCGTAGCTTTAATGTAATGAATGAGGGAATCTACAGTGGAAGAAGAGTCTTGTATGGGTGCACGATAAAGATAGTATTCTGATGTGGCAATTTGTTCGCTGATTGAAACGACATTGTGTTTTGCAGGTACCTTATAATTTGGAAAAACGAAGGGGCTTGGTGACAAAATTATTTGCAGGTGAACCAAGACCCAAGGCTGAAGATGGCACCTTCATTGCTATTCCCAAACGTTATCGTAGGATTGAAGTGAAATATTCGAGATTGGGATATGACGAATTTGATTTTGATCAGTATAATTTGACGAGTTTCTCGGGACTGGAGGCCACTTTGCCCAATAGTTATTGTAACGCAATGCTTCAGGTGGGCTTATCTATTGATTTAATTAATGATCGCTGTGGCAAGTTAGAAAATTAATTGGAGCCGAAAGAATCGCTCAATTTCTTGTATTTTTTCTCTTGCAGTTGATGTATTACTGCGATCCTGTCAGATCAGCCCTCTTGTCTCACTCCTGCCAGAAGGAATTCTGCCTCTCATGCGAGCTTGGTTACCTCTTCCACATGTTGGACACCTCCAGAGGTACTCCATGCCAAGCTGCCAACTTCCTCCGAGCATTCAGGACAGTTCCAGAAGCGGCTGCACTAGGATTGATCCTCAGTGATCTCCACCCTGAGGCCAGGAGGAAGACCAGCCTTATCCGACTAGTTCAAGTAAGGAAATATATTCTAATGAAAAGGGATCAGTATTTTATTAAGCTTGACACTAATTATCCTGTGGTCTTGATTGAAGAGCTGGAACAGATTCATACTCCATCAGCTTCATTACGAAATCTGGGAGACGCGAAAACGTCAGATGGAAGAGGAGGAAGCTGCACGCTCCAAAACCGGCCCCAAATACCCACCATTCGTTTACAACGAACAGGACTTTCCCAGTATCCTTCAAGACCTTGGGTCCCGATACAAAAGCCATGATCTCGATAAGAAGAAGAAAAAGAAACGAGAGGAGGATGGTAAATATATGTGGATCGCGGCGAAAGGTAAACACAATTTACATGTGTAAACCCTGTTGCATTGGAACACTTTTTGTTGTGTTTATTTTTCGATCTTTATTTTTTTTATTCCATGTTTGTTTCAACTGCACGAACATTTTTCCTTTGCTCATCTGATTTTTTTTTAATGCACAGCTCATCGACACTATCGACAATTCACAGCTGAACAGTAAAGAACCCAACAGAACAGAACAGAACATGGTCACAATTCTGCATTTGCTTTTCTTTGTTTCTTGGTTGCAGGGGGAATAGAATGAAGGTTTTTCACTTTTTTCAAATTTGGTAATGCAAGAGGGGGGAGGGGGCAATTGCTGGAAATTTTTTTTAACTTTTTTCAGGATTTCAGTGGGCTCCATAAGACTTCAGGATTATTGAAAAATTAAATCTCATCTGTACCCCAGATGTCACGAGTGATAACCCCCTGGTGCAAGAATTAATTCGGCTAGAATTAATTCTGAAATGACAAAAGAGAAGGAAAAATTAATCGTACCTCTTAACAAACTTAAAAATGCTCATTCTATCCCACCCTTTTTTACAGTTATACCGTTATGAAACCCTCTAAGCACCGAATCATTACTAAAAAAGTCCCTCCATAATTCTCCCCAGAAACGACAAACAAAAAATCCGACGAGAACGAGGTCCGAGAGGAAGAAACGGAGATAAGTAGAATGTTCGGAGCTGAACAGATTCACATCCACCGGTGTCTCAAGTGCGGTCAAGAGGCCTCGAAGCACTCGATAATGCTCTTAAACAACCTCATCTACCCTGAGGTAACCAGCCTCAACGAGGAGATCCCCTTCACGAAGATCCTCGCCCGAAGTTTGAAACCCGAGAAGGTGACCCCGGCCTGGTGTGACGGTTGCCAGAAGTTCAGTCCTACACTTCAAAGCCGAAGGATAACAAAACTTCCTAAAATCCTCGCCCTCAACTGCGGCCTAGACTCCCAAAAGGAGAAGTCCTTCTGGCAGACCCAGATGGACATCATTGTGCAGAAGCTCATGAACGGGAAAGACGCGAGTCCCTCCTCAAGCCCCATCCCCAACATGATCAAAATGTGTCGCTACGGAATCAATTGCATACGCTCTGGCTGCAGATTTAGACACGTAGGGAAGGACCCCGAACCCCAGACCCCACTCTCCGGACCTACCTCGACTCCAGCGCAGATAGTAGCTCCACCAAGCCACCTCTACTACTCCCACTCGTGGATTCCTCATTGTATCGAAGTCTCTCTCGACGCAAATGGAGAGCTATCAGTTGAAAAACTCGACAAGATAAACCGAGAGGTCGTCAACAGTAAGCCCTTAATCGTCGAGAACGGCCAAGGGAAACTCTCCACCAGCGACGTCGAGACGTCCTCCACCAGTGAAGAAAAACCCGAGGAAAATCCCAAAGCGGAAGAGACAGCCACTGATGATCGAAAGAGTGAAGCGCAGGTCGAGAAGATCCAGTACACGTTGACAGGAGTTGTTTGCTATGTAGACGACAAAACGAGTGAGGAGAGACGTCATGTAGTGGCACTGATAAGAGTTCCACCCAGTTATCACGAGAGGTCGACTGGTAGTGCTGTTGCCCAGTGGTACCTCTTCAATGACTTCAGTATTTCTGCAGTCACTCCTCAGGAAGCAGTTTGGTTCAATCTAGATTGGAAGGTGCCCTGTGTCCTCCATTTTACTGCGGTTCCGGCTCCTGAACCTGCTGCTTTCGTCAGTCCCCTTACTTCTGATGTCTTTGGAGAGGACAAGTGTGTGGCGAGGAGCGGCGGCACCAGGGGAATCACCTTTACCCCTTTAACTTCTGATGAAATGCCGAAGAAGGGGGATCTTGTGGGGATCGATGCCGAGTTTGTCACGTTGAACCAGAAGGAGTCGGAGTTGAGGAGCGATGGGAAGATGTCGACTATCAAACCGAGTCATATGTCTGTGGCGAGGATCACTTGCATCAGAGGCCAGGGGCCGCTGGAGGGAACTCCTTTTATTGATGATTATATCAGCACTCAGGAGCAGGTTGTGGATTATCTGACGAAATTTAGTGGAATTCAACCGGGGGATCTGGATGCCAATTTTAGTAGTAAACATCTCACGACACTGAAGTCGACTTATCAAAAGCTGAGATTTTTGGTGGATAATGGGATCATTTTCGTTGGACATGGGCTGAAAAATGATTTTAGGTGAGTCAGAAGTTTGGGTGAGTCTGCGTGTAGCACTCTAACCCCTTTTATTGATGATTCAATGGGTGGAAGAATGAGTGTCGTTGGGAACTTATGAATTGATCAATTTATTTGTTGGTTTATTTTCAGAGTAATAAATCTGGTAGTGCCATCGGAGCAAACTGTAGATACAGTACTGTTGTTCCATTTGCCTCATCGTCGTATGGTTTCATTGCGATTCCTGACCTGGCACTTTCTGGGGAAAAAAATTCAGTCTGAAACTCATGATTCAACTGAGGATGCTCGAGCTGCACTGGAGCTCTACCACAAGTATCGAGATTTGGAGGACAGTGGAAAGTTGATGGAGGCACTTACACAATTGTACGATGTAGGAAATGAATTGCAGTGGAAGGTGAATCATCCTCAGTTAATTATTTTATCAATTGTGAACTAATTTTCGTAATTGATTTTTTAAACTATTTTTTGGAAAATAATTGCAGGTGCCAGAGAGCTGATCCAGGACTGAAGATCCTTTCGAGGGGGACCTGAACACAGAAATAGAAAATTCCCACATCTAAACTATTCATTCATCTATGTGATTCAATGTTTAATCCACCAAGCCTCTCATGGCAACTATTTTACGGGTACAATCGTCATACTAATTTTCCAAACTCATTTCTCAATTTTGTTTTGTGATATTCAGAGATTGCCATCATGAGATTACCCTCTCACCTCCCACATTTTTAACGATTATTCTGTGTCTGAAATTGATGAGTCGTGGTGTGAGAATCATTGGTAAAAATTACTGTAAATAATTGTGTAGTGATTTTTGAATCTCAACTATCCAAAGAAATGCAAGAATGAAAAAAAACTCATCAGAATACGTCAACTCCTATTTTAATTTTTTTATCGTTGTTTTTTGCAGATTGTAACGCTCCTTTTGCTTTTTAATGATATTTTTGTACGCAATACTACAAGGTGTAAATATGCGTTTGACTCACACACGGCTATAATAACAATCATGAATATTAACTGTCGTGAAATGGCATAATTCAAGGAGTGATGAATATATTTTTACCAAAACCTACATCATTGTAAAATTTGTAGACTATTTTTGTATACATTTTAAAGACAAATATAAAGGAATAAGATAAATTAACTCAAGATTTTCTCAGTTTTAACTCTAGGAGAGGAATGAATGAATAAACCATTTATTTAATTGAATTAATATATCTATAATTTGTATATTAAATCTTACTCTCTGTATTTACAAAACAGTTCTACGCTTCCACGAGTTTTGAAGTGGAAGTGGACCAATAAAATTCCTATAAAATTAATTATTGCAGTAGTTAAAAGCTATTTAAAAAATTATTTTAGTATGAAATTAATAATTTACACATTGTACACGTACTCAGAGGGAAATTGATTCTACGACGTCCGGACGCTCGTTAAAAATACAAGATTTCATGATTCATGAGTTCTCAATAAATATGAAGATTATCTGTTGTCCCTCGTGAGAGTGCTATTAACATTCGAGAAATGCAAATGTTCCATTCGTACTGATTCGCGAAGAAAGCAGTAATAAATACAATTAATTAATGAGACATAATAAATGCAGCTTATTATGCTTGCCCAAGGGGCGTAATTTTAGTCAATTAGAGTTGGGAGACAGTCAGAATGAAACAATGACATTCGTTAGTTGCATGGGAGATCTCTAAACAATAACTAAATCATTAAAAAATGCACGCACGACAAAATTTTGTAGAAAAATTCAACAGAATTCTATTTTTCTTCTTTCGGCATTGAAAGAATCAAATCAAAAAACTTAATAATTTTGGCAGATATTGTCTCACAATAAATTATCTAATTTGTATAATAGAACATTTTCAGTTGAACAATGCTATAGCAGAAAAAAAAAGACATAAACCACAGAATCTTTCCGTAGAAGCAACTATAAACTAATAGAAACTATAATAGAAATCCAATGGTTTCTATCGTCTTAAAAAAGTAACTAGATTTTCCTACGAAATTTTTTCGTACGTATGTTAATCATAATTTTTCAACTCTAAACCAGGAGCACGTAGAGCGAAGCTCCCGCAGCTAACAAGTACAATTATAATTAATATAAGGTGCACACGCACTAATATTCCAGAAAAGAGTATTTAATTAAATTTTTCAATTGCGCGTGGGCTTAAGTAAGTTACGTAATTAAATCGTTTCTGACTAGAAACTTGTAAATTAGAGCTGCAGGAGCTAGAAGGGAGTATTTTATGGCAGTAAATCTTTCTTATGGCTATCTTACGAAGACGTTTTTCGATATTTTATCGATGGACGAAGGCACAAGCGTCACTACCAAAAATCTTCTTCTACTCATTGAGATTCCACTGCCTTCAGTTGATATGGAACTAAGGCACAGAACTCCTTGAGTTTTTTTTATCCTCTCATTTTAACAATTCAATTAGTAGATCGGAATATCCTCGATATTTTCGTCAAATTCTACCTCACATGTGATCGTCTGCATGCTGGAAATGACCATTTCGATTCAGTGGCTGTCTTTCGGGTGCATCTGTTGGTCGATTCCTCTTGAAGAAACCGCACTGAAAACATTGATTAGTTACATTTGATTATCGTTAAATATGCCAACAATATAAGTTGTATAAAGAACTAATTCTATCAAGTTTGTCTCCAAAATGTTTTATATTAAATAGTATATTTCTAACCTAGGGAGGTAAAATAAAGGACCCTTGCCCACGGGCAGAATTATCAGCCGAGCCGAAGGCGAGGTTGATAAGCACGTGGGTCCGCCGGGACGGAAAAATTTATATTCTCGAACAAATTCACATTTCCCAGGATAAAAACAAAAGACAAATGTACCTTATACAACAGAAAGATCAATAGTAGCAGGATAATTGTTCCAGCAACAGCAGACAACACTACAACCCACAAGGGAACCCCACTCGATTCAACAGACGAAACTGTGGGTTCAGTAACTGTGACCACTTGATGGCTAGCAGAAACTAGATGATGAGGTCTTCCAATAAACGGAAGTTTAGTGACATTCGCGTAAACCGTTGTAGTAACATTCAATTTTTCCCCTGCAGAGATTTTATTGAGAGTAGTTCCCTTGACTCTGAACCTCGCACTGATAGACACCTCTTCATCCTTAATCAGTCTTCCAACGAAACAGCGAAGTACAAGGCACTTTGCATTTCCACAGAATCCGAGTTCATTCAGGATATTCTGGTCTGTCTGATCAGGGCTTCTAATTACATCATCGATCAGGGCCTGATCGACTTGTCGTATATCCTCCCCGAAGGATATTACCTCCCTTTTCGACCTCTCGTGTCTTCTCAAATCTTGATCGCCTTCACGTCTAAAGTCGTGTCTTCTGTCTTCGTAATTTTGAACACCACCGAAGCCCTCCCTCTCGTAAGTCCTACTTCCTTGCTTTCGCTCTGTAACTCGTTTCTCCTCGTGGCTTCGACTCTCGTAAGTCTCGACTTCTCCACCACCGAAGCTCTCGTGGTTCGAGGATGTCTGTCTCCAGGAGTTTCCAGAATTACTTTTGGAAGTCTCTTCTTGGTTGTTTCTTCCTGATTCTCCTTGAAATATTAATACATTGGAAAATTATTTTTTTATTCATTGAAGTTTTAATAATAGCAATGAGTTATTGTTGTTGAGAAGTCATCCCTGAAATATTAATCAACTGTAAATTTATAACAGTGAATTACCTTGATATCGATGCCCAACTCCTCCAGATTGTCCTCCACTAGTCGAATAGCTCCTCTCCTCGGAATAACTCCAAGAGCTTTGGAGGGGAAATCTCCTATTATCACCCAGACTGCAGTAAACTCGACCATCTTCTCCAGTGATAATCTCCCCCTCCACCTTGGAGTACCTGTCAGTCACCCCCTGACTAGACCCATAACTCTGCTCGCCATACTGATTCTGCAGAGGAAGAATGGGTCCATCCTTGAGTTCGATGTACTGTTTGCCATCGATGGCCACCATGAACCTCCCGAGGAACTGAAGATACTGCCTCTGACCACGATTGAATACTTCGTATCCCACAGTCTCCTTGAGATCAGACAGAAACCTCTGGAGTTCCCCAGAAGTTGTGACGCCCCCAGACTGAATACCAAAGTCACCAGCTCCAACATTCTCTTCACGATCACCAGAGATGTCATGACGCCCTGAGGACTGTCCATAGAATCTCTGCCTCTCCCTCTGGCGCCTCTCCTCCTCTTCCCTCTTCCTCTGGGCAATGAAGGCCTCCTCCTCCAGTCGAATCCTCTCCTCCTCCTCGTGCTTCATCATCTGCTTCCTGCGGTTCTCCTCCTGGAGATTCTGGAAATTACTGTAGCGCTTCTCACTCTCAGTCTGATGAATGTTCACCAGGGTCTCCTCCCCTCCTGTATGTCTGTTCTCAACATTCACTTGTCGATCCCCCAGACCGTAGGAACTCTGGTTTGACCTACTAAACGTACGGTCTTGCTCCCAAGTTTCCTGGGAAATTCCCCCAGATCCAAAAGAATTCCTTTGGGTTGTGTAGACCGATCCCTCTGAGGAACCCAAACCACCTCCAGCTGATCCAGTGCTGATTACAACCCCTCCCCCTGGCTTGGACACCCAAACACTAGTCGTCGCATGCTCACTCTCTCCTCGAGTCCTCTCCGTCGAATCGTAAATCTGTTCGCCACCTCTGGAGCCCTTCACCCCAGATTCGTAACTACTCTCCCCAGTATGAACATGAATATTCTTCTGGGGGTTTGTCAGCGGTTGGTAACCAGGTCGAGTTTCGTAGTGAGTTGAAAACTTTTTTTTATTCTCAATCCTCAGAGCCAGAAAGTTTGCGTTCGCTGTGGCACACCTGATATTGCCATCGACCACAGGTTGATCGATCAGGTAAACAAAATCGTCCTCTGCTAGGGTTTTTCCTGGCCAGACCAGGAACACTTCACTAGCCTCGATGGTCGACGGCCCCTTGTTCCTTATCGTGTAATTATGGATAAAAGCTGGGCCGTATTCGATGTCAGTGGTGGCATTGATGACTGTGTAATTGGATGGATTGTAGTACAAGTCCTTGGGCCTGCTCTCCCCCTCGACTAAGAGGTTGGAGTTCACGAGGATCCCAGTAGGAACATAGAGGACATTGTCATGAGTTCTGTCCAACGGTTCGGGGTTAGTTGAATTAACTTTCATGTGAAAATCATAGGTGGACTTCTCTCCGTGAACATGAGACGGTTGCAGCCAGATCTTGAAGTGAACAACTGACCCATGAGGAAGAGGATTACCAATGTCACATTTGAGGGTGCTGTTGTTGGCAGCTGTTGGAGGGGAGCATCTTACTGATGTGTCCTTGGACACGAGTGTCTCGATCTTAATGTAGTCGATGCCCAGGGGCAGGGTCAGATAGTAGGTCGCCTCGAAGGCGTCCTCATCCATGTTTGTAACGGTGACGTCGAGCTCTAGGCGTTCACCAGAACCTAATAGATACTCAGTTGGTTTGGAGACGCAGGTGAGACGGAGGTCAGGCTCGCATATGTTGTCGTCCCCACAGTTCTTGCGGATGGAGATGCTGTCCTTCTGGGTCGATGTCATCGCCAGAACTGGCTCTAAGACCAGTCTAGGGTCTCTGGGGCGTTGGGTTTGCCACTGATTGCCAGCTAAACTTATCCTCATTTCTGCGTCGAGCGATGTCAGCTTGTCTCGAATGTTCGGAGTGAGGTATACGTTGAAGACGCGACAGATCTGCTGACCTTTTTTCATTCTTATCGGTAGGCTCTTCTCGCTGAGACCCTCGAACTCTAAGAAAAACATCCTCGGGCTCTTTGTCTTTTTCACGTCCAGGACATATTGAACGTTGAATTCGTACTCGGAGGCAACGCCAGTACCGTCGTATTGAAAGCATGTCTTTAAGGGGAGAGAGGTCACTCGAAATCCGCTGGAGATCACCCGCGATTGATCCTCGAGGGAGACTAGTTTTGAGGCGGATTGGAACTCGACGTACGTCGCAGCCTGGACCATTTTTATAACGGGGCGAGCTCGGAAAAACATGGCGGCTGCCGATTCGTAGGAACCGACCACCATGTCTGGGTAGGAGTTGCCGTCAAGATCAAGGCCACCCGATACGGAAAACCCGAAGGTCTGGACTCGGTGGCTAAGGTCCGTTGCGTAGATCACCTGAGAGTACTTCTCGAGAACTCCCTCGGAGGAGCCGTGATAGATGTATACAGCCCCACGACCTTCTGGCCCGGCGTATGGGGCACCCACTGCGAAGTCCGTGTAACCGTCGAGGTCTAGGTCACCTAAGGATGCCACTGAGAGGCCAAAACGACCTCTGTTGCTTTCTCCGTCTCTAGAAGGAGAATATTGCAATGGGGATTGAGTAATTGGATGGATGCGTATTTTCAATGATCATATTAAATTGAGCGAATAAATTAAACGTTAATCAATTTATAAATAATATTATTATTATTATTATTTCTGCAGGAATTTCTCGACATGAATTTTCTCATTTTTTTTTTACTTTGAAATAAGTATTCACCTAAAATCGAATTCTCGGTATTTGTTGGGCCCTCTCCCATAGAATACATAAATTCTCCCAGTCTCAAAGGTCATCTCGGTATTGTCAGGTATCGTGAACATCGGAGCGCCCACGATCAGATCGTCCAGGCGATCCCCATCGATATCTCCAACTGCTAATGAATATCCAAAGTAGGCGCCCATCTGTTCACCGGTGACGTTTTGATGATTCGTCATGTTGGATGTCAAGAGGACCACCTGAAGAAAATCATTCGAATTCCCTAATTACCACAGGAGCAATGATCATTCTAATTTTGTATTAAATAACACAGAAAATAATAATATTATTGTCTGAAGAGAAATTATTCTACCTTGCCATGAAGTCCGTATCCTCGAGGCATACCAACAGCGCTTCCAACATCTCCAGTACCCAAAAAATCTCCACTCACCAGTGCATACCCCAAGTAACTGTCATCTTCCTCGGGAGATCCTTCCTTGGTGAACATGACTTGACCCTTGGTATGCGGGGACTGCGTGTATACTTGCCCTGCGAAAAAAAATCCCAATTAACAACTGAAATACCTCCCAGAATAAATGAGAATAATTAAGCTATATTAATTGATAATTTCTGGTTTAATATAATACTAAAGCGACTTATGTTCTATTCGATTAAATAAATCTGCGCGATACAGCCGTCGCAAGCAATCCAGCCACTCGTCCATAATTGTTTAATTCCTAGAATTAATTGTTCAATTAATGTAATTATTTGCTTACTGGCATCACTCTGTAAAAATAAAGCTGTAAATAAATAATAAGCTGCGGCCCACACCTGTTAGACCACCCTCGGACTCACCTGGCAGTGATAATGAGGTATTAAAATTTCATTCGAGGGGGGAATAAAAACTAGAATTATCTATCTACATACGCTAATGTAATCTCAATGAAATTTTCATTCTGGGAGGGACATGAAGACGTTTACTAGGAGGGGAAATTGTTAATCACGAGGAGTATAAAAACCTCAGTTTAATCAAAAGCCATAAATAAACCGCCGCATTATTTATCTAATTAACTCGATGAATGTATTAATAATTAGCACAGCACTGCCAAGCAAGTGTAAGGGGAAAAAATCAGAGTAATCGTATTATCAGGCCAGGGTACAACACGTCATTCTGATTCTTGAGAGAAGTTTTTTCAGAATTTTATGCGTTTTGGAGGATTCAACGATTTTTTCACTGATGCTTTTAATCTTGACTCCTGGGATCAACTGTTTTAGAATTGTTGTTAATTTCGGGGAGGGGGGAGGTGGCTAGTATTTGCTTGGGGGTCTGTTTTGATTGGGGTCTCGTGTGGTACCTGTATAGATGGTGGGCGGCACGAAGAGCCTATTCTCCAATCTCCTTGCGATTGAGAACAGCTGACCTGGAATATTTTTAATAAAAATTTTGTTCTTGATCCACCTATTTGACGAATTACTACCTTTCAGCGTCAACAAGGCTTATTATTCGATTAATTTGTAAATATTTGATACCTGATGCAGAAATTAATAGAAAAAGTTGCGAATTCACTGCAAAAATCTAGTTTTTATTCAGCGAATTCGATGGGATTATCGAATCAATTTTCCTATACGTAATTTCCTACCTATTTTTATAGATAGTTTTCTGGGAATTGGTCAAATTTTCATTTTGCAAAATTGAAAAACAAAGGGAAGAAAGTTTTTCATCACTGAAATTTCATGATACATATTTAAAAATTATTAGAAAATATAATTGTTTCCCAGTAAAGCCCTCCTCTTTTGGATCTGAATAAAATTCTTCGCATGTCTCGCATGCATTAGAAAAAATTATAAAAATTTTCATAAAAGAAATTTTGCAACTTCACGAAGGAATTATCAAGAAGAGAGGATTATACCTTCGACGTTGGAGGGAATGACTACTTCATGAATATGAAAATAATTCTTACCTTGCCAGTACCAACTTCCAGGGGCCCCAATGAATATTCTCTCTCCATCCTGAAATAAAAAAATCTCATGAAAACGGGGAATTTTTTCACGAAAAAATTATTTATGGAAACTGTTGTGAATAATCAATGAAATTCATTGCGATAACACTTAATGACTCAAACGCTCAGCCACCTCTCTCACGTGGAAGGGATTCTACCATTATCACATTGGAAATTATACAACAAGTTCTCTGAGCAAACACTTGAGCGTAACTCGGGCGCCGGAGATCAAACTAATAAGACAACTTTCACGATTCATAGGAAGTTGTCGATGATTCTTGTACACATGCAATGTTTAAGTTAAACTCGTCATTTGCATGTGTGTCGTTCAAGTCTCGAGACAGGAAATGAGTGGATAAAGCAACGTGATAGTGTGGGTTCACTTCAGCTATCAGAGGTTTAATGACACGAATGGACATTCAGTGGCTATTGGATATGTTGTGCCTGTATATTTTCGCAGTTATTTCAATTTTTACGACAATGAAATTTCAACAAATCGTTGAGGAGTGCGTAATTATTATAATGAGATATTTTATCGGCTGAAAGGAATGACCTTCGCGACTATTTACACATCCTTTTTTTTTACTTGGAATGAGAAAAAAATGCGCACAAAATTGTATTAATAAAATATAGGTAAATAGGTAAAGTAGCGTGGGGAGATTTTGTCTACGAAAATTGCGGCAAATGATGAATTATTTTTCTCCTATCTTATGGGAAATGTCTCTTACAGGGTTGGGATCTGATTTCTTTAAATGAATTCATCACATCAAGACATAAACAATTGTATTTTTTTATGCTTGGGTAAATAACCACCCGTCACTGCTAGGTTTACGTTTCCTTACGATTTAATAATGATTTTTTTTGGAATTAGTCATGGCAATCGAGGTAGCGAACTATTACACCCAGCCCTTAATTTCACCTATCCAAAAGTACTATGTTCCCACAGGAAAGAGATCTTTCCTTATTTTTGCCTCGGAATGGAAGCTTTGCAATCGTTTAATTTTGACATTTTCTAATTTTCATTGGAAATGATGTAGAATGGTCTGAAACGTAAAAATACAAAGTTAGCCGGTGTAATTAATTAAGTTCACACACTCACAACTCCAAGGCAATTATCGAATAGTATATTTAGAACATTAAGGTAAATTACATTAATGAAATTAATGACTAAATTCAATGGTTGACTGCCTTGTCTGAGCCCGTAGCGCGTTACCCGAGAACGTCTTCCTTCGTCACTCGCTCAGCGGACACTCTCCCGTAGTATCGTCCTGCTGTGTCTTATCACGGTCGAATGTGTGTGTGTTGCTAACAATATCTTCAACACTAATCAACTGATTTCAATTTTTCTACTCTCAAAATATTTGCCTTGATTCCTCCTATCTAGACCAATTAAAATCTATAGAGCGGTCCCTGCCAAGTTTTCAAGATATTCGTGATTTTCTGTTCTTCCAAGAACTATCATGACCACAAATCCATTCGGAAGCTGACTACCAATGGAATTGGTAGAAATTAAAAATCAAAGGGACAAGCAATGCATATAGCAATGGTTGAATGCCTTCTACCAAATAGGCTCGGTCAACTGCTTGTTCCGTATACCCAGGGTTCGCCACGGGGACGCTGCTGTTGTAAACCCCACAAGGGACACGATTGGTAACCCGGTCATCCCATCAAGCCCTTCACCAAATTAAGTTCTACTCAATTTTATTGTTGACTATACTTAGTTGCGGTGCTAACTAGTGAATTAATTCAGTTTCGCAGAATAATTTTATGCACGGAGAGAAAAATTCAATAAAAATTACGTGTCAGTTCCGTAATCTGCCAGCCAAAACAATATTCCGTAAAAATTACGGAACAGTGCCGTACTTTTCGTAAAAATTACGGAACAGTGCCGTACTTTTTACAGGACAAGTCCTGACACGTAATTTTTAGTGAATTTTTCTCTCCGTGTGGAGTTGCAATATGCAAGAATACAATGAGAGGGAGAGTCAAACTATAGTTTTTTCAGGGGAGGTTCAATGTCAATTTTATATTTTATAGGGGAAAATTGTAAAATTTGAAAATTCAGGGGCTATTTTATGAGATTACCATTTTGAAAATTTTAAATAAAAACTTGAAGTCCAACGTTCTACTAGAATTTTCTATGAAATTTTATATCTCCCACTTTTTACTATCCAGGTAATATTGAATAGAATTTTTTTTCCCCCACGTGCAGAGACGATTTTATAGGTATAAATTATTCAAAACAATCTTCAACTCGTAAACTAAAACGCGCAGGGCGACTTGAGCGCATTGTATTCTCATTTAACGACACGCAATATAAAATCTTCTGCTCGTGATCCAGCTAATTACAGTCTCTCAGCAGCCCTGGATACGTAAAAGGACACTTGGTCTTATTGGATCTCAGTGTCTGAGCCCTAGGTGTTGGAAGCGAAACGTGGGAGCACCAATGATCTTAAGTACTTGGGTGCAAATGGGTATGTTGGTGTGTACAGAAATGGACGGTATTAACTGCCCTTATTATCCTCTTATCTTTTTCTCCGTCGAGTGCCACCGAATGTTATACATTTTGATTGCACTGGGGGGAGGGGAGGGCTTTTCGAGTGCACAGTGGTATACTTAAGTGGCACTCGAGAAGTACTTCTTTGGCTCTAACAACGCTCGGAAACTCTGCGCGATGATCGTTCACACGCACTTCGGGAGTTATGGTTTATTTCATTAGAGGGATTTAAGAGATGAAATTGTTTATTTTCTCGTGGCGAATGGAAATTTGCCGGAAGGACTTCCCTGAGAGCCTCTTCGAAATTTGAATAGTCAGAAGTACTACACACAGAAAACTATTCTCGCGAACTACGAGATTTCAAAACCTATTTATCTTTTTACCCTTTTAAAAAAAATCAATTACACGATTAATCACGTGATCGCGAGAAAAATCACAAAAATTACATGTTTTTTCACGTATTTTCTCAATTGAGATCGTAAATGACGATTTTGAAACCATAAATTATGATTGTTAAAGTGTAATTTATTAGATTGTTTATGTAATAGACGTATTAAAAATCATAAAATATGATGTGGGGTGCCGAAAATCACAAGAATTTTTACTTCTTTTAAGTAAACATAAACCCGCGACGTAGTATTTTAACAATATCTCAGAATCTAAGACAAACAGCATTTGAATTGAAATATATATTTTTGAAGATTTCTCATTAAATTATGGGAAAATCAATGAAAACAATAAATTTCAAATGAAAATGTAAGTGACAATGGAGAAAAAGAGAGGCAATTAGGCGGGATATATCTATGAACTCCGAATCAATTGAGTTTTTATATATTTTTTACTGAGCTCTGATATCCCGCGTACTTGTTGGGGCTGGAAATTAATGTATTTATCCAAACTTCACCTGAAACTTGAATTTGAATCCAGTTTTTGTGCATAGTGAAGAGCTAACGCATTCCTTCTTCGTCCTACGCATAAAAGGAGGTGTCCCAGTGCGTGAAAGGATGGAAAAAATGTCCGCGTTCTGGATCTATTGGGCATTCACTTATCAACACACGTGAAAAGAGAGACGGAAAAACGATAAAAAAAAAAAACGAGAGAGGAATAGACGACTAGAAGTCGTTTATAAAATCTTTTGCGAAGGAGGTAGAGCTGCGTCTCGCGTAGGTGGTCCTCGTACTCTCGTACGAGGAGGAGAGAACACGGACAACGGTGACAGAACAAAATGTCCACGCCTTAAATGGGTTGCATCGTCTCTGGTCTTTCCCTCTTTTACATTTGCCACGGATAAACTGTTATAAATAAAGGTCGATGGATAAGGGATTTTCTCCGGGCAATTGTTCAACATCAGAGGTCGAATGAGGAAGAGGAAGTGATGAGGTGGATAGTCCAGATGATCTCGATGGGTTCGAGGTGGTTCAAATACCTCTGATACACCTCTTGAGAGATACACTCGCTCGCTATGGCACCTGCTTGGCGCCAAGCCCACATGCTGTATCACTAGCTCGCGATATTTATCGTCATACATGAATATTATTTGCGAAACGCGACACAAAAGCAACTCCTGGGAAATTGTTTTTTCATGGTTTTTTTTAAGTTCAGGTTTTATGTTATTTGAGTTTCTCTTTTCGTTTGATCTTCACGGCTCGCACGATCCGTGAACAATGGAGAGCTGACGGCCCTTTTGGTGCAGACGGGGGACAACAGTATCAGCGTCTACCGGTGTATCGCATGCACACGTGCGCCCGCACGCCCAGCGTGACTTTTATTTTTGCGCAATTTATTTTGTTCGAGGGGTGAGTTTGGTGGAGAAACGGGGGTGTCGATAATTCCGACAAAATTGAAGTCATTATGTGTTAGTCAAAATCTTTGGGCGGAATTGATGATGATGTGATATTGCACTGCAGTTTCTTCTAATTTTTATCATCTGCCTTCTCGTGAAGCGTGAGATTTGAAAATATAATGTACTCTTTGGAATTCGTGATTTGCATTCTTTAAAAATCGCATGAGATTTATGTCGTAAATTATTTTGCTTGTTTAAAAAATTAGTTCGTCTGTATTTTACGCTGCTCCAATCTCGCAATTTACCGTCTCAATCTCACAGTGTCCTGTTGATTGACCTCGTAAATGACGATTTCAAAAACGTAAATTAGAATTTTAAAAATGTAAATAAATAAAAATAGTTACGTGAGTGTGTTTTCTAACGATATCTAGAAATCTGAGAGAGCTAGCATGTTTTTCATGACTTTATTATAGATCTCATTGTGTTCTATAAAAAACGTTCTCACAAAAAGACGCTATCTCTTTAAGATTCCGAGATGTTGTCAAAAGACAAAAACCGG
This sequence comes from Psyttalia lounsburyi, assembly GCA_030522865.1. Taxonomy (NCBI): domain Eukaryota; kingdom Metazoa; phylum Arthropoda; class Insecta; order Hymenoptera; family Braconidae; genus Psyttalia; species Psyttalia lounsburyi. The sequence continues at coordinate 32,324 of JAPYZN010000864.1, forward strand.
TGACATTTTTTTTAATTAAAAAAATAAAATTCTTGCTGTTAACGGCACCATACATCGTATTATGATTTCAAAGGGGTAAATTATGTTCTCAAATCTCGTGTTTCATGAGAATATTTTCCAGTATGCACAGACGAATAGAAAAAACATAGATGCACGGATGCTTGAGATAAACCTTTTTGATGCTTTGAATAATATTTTGTCATATGTAGTAGTGGAAGAATACTGCCCCCCACTGAGAAATCGGCTCGTGCTTACATGATAAAAATTTGCAACTGGAACAATGGTAACCACAACAACGTGAACACGAAAGCCCCATACACGAGAACAGTGTTCTGGCGCCGATCAGGGAGGGCCCCGGAGGATGGATACACTCAGATTGAAATATAACGCGCTCCAAATATGTATACCCAGTGGTGGTCAGAATCCTTTGCCTTCTACTTCAAACCGGGAATAAAATTTATGACTCGTGTTTTGCGTCTATATGCATGCATACCTGTCTGCATTGCCAAGCAAAATGCTATTCTAATTTTTATTCACAACATCTACGATCTCGCTGTCCTCTTTATTTGGAGCTAGTATATATTCTTAATGTGAAATTAAATAGATAGGATTTTGTGAAAGGGGGCTCTCCAGTTGCTGACGATAAATTCAAATCTCCAGGTGGAGAGAAATCGATCGTGTCAGGCTGATTTCATTTTGAATGAGCCGATGGTTGATTTATAAATCGAGGAGTGGAGAAGGGAGCACGAAAAAATATATACAATGGCATTTGTCTCGATTTTGGGTTGAGTTGAATCGAATTTGCCTAAAATCATCTCGTCTCGTGGCCCCCGTGGTGCTTAATCTTTCGGTATTCGGAAACAGAGCATAAGTACGGATTAACATTGAATTGGTTACTCTAGCTTGTATTTCATTCGGAGTTATGCATTAAACATACTCCGACGAACAATTCTGAATTATACATTGTACGACAAACTCATTTCGTTAAATTTCCATTATCTTCCTTTCGAAAAGTAAACACCAATTTTTAGATGACATCCTGGCTTCCGTATTTTATCCACAGTAGAAATGGAAGATAAAACAAATTGATATCTCAATTTTTAAACAAGCTACAGTGATTTCGAGGGCTTTTATGAAAAAAAAAACAGACATCGAAAGGAATATTTTGACAAAAAAAATTAATTTTCGATGACTAGTCCCGAAGATACTAGCGAAAACCGATTTAAGACTGAATAGACTTTTCTCAAAAAATATTTGATCAATCGGGTTAAAATTTTCCTAGTTAGGTACTACAATCTGACAGACATTTTAAATTATTTTGAATGAGTTTAGCCTAAATTTCGTACTTTTACATTTCGAACTATTTGTCATAATTTCCCATCAAAATTAGAGATTGTGAAAACTGAATGATTACAGCGTTTCCATTGGAAAACAAAAATTGACAAATTTGAGAAATCAGATTTTGTAACCGCTTTCGTTAAATAAGTAAAAAAATTATCAACGAGAAGAATCAAACATACGAAAGTAATGAAATATACCGAGTATAAAAATAATGTAATAATATTTGATATATTGAATACGAAATTTTATAAGAGCAAAATTTTGAACGTGAAATTTTTTTTTAAGGTATGATTTGAATAGCAGAGCATGATAAATCACCTCTATCTATCTAAAAATCATTGCGAAAATTTCCGTTGAACGGAATTGACAGAATTTAGAACTACCTCTCTCTTCCTCTGTCTGTTCTCTGCATAAAAAAAACCCGAAGCTTATAAATTCAAAGCGTAGGCAGAGTGAGAATACGCATTCCTGGCCATATACGGTGAGAATCAACCCCCATTTTCGTATGTGTTGTTCCGACAAACTCTTAACTCTCTCCACCGCATACACAGCGACACGAAGACAAACTTCATGTGAAAACAGAGTTCAAAGCCAAAGGAACACCCCGCATGCTGCGTGCGGGTTATTTACGAGTCTTTTTCCTTTTCATTTATTTACTTTTTCTGCGTTATCTTTCGTTTTTTCCCGAGAGCCATTTATTTTTTCGACTTTTGGGGATGAGGAGGGGGCGAAAAAAAATAATTCTCGGACGTCATGGACTCATTATTCTCCCTGGAAATTGATTATTATTTTTTGCAGTGAAAAATTTCAACTCACCTTGGAGACCGTTGCACCCAGACCCGCCTGACATGACCCCTGCCGATGATACCCGAAGTGTCCTGGAAGGGTCATTAAAAAAATCCTGTTAAATTAGTCACTTCCATTCTATGCTAATAAAAATCAATTGATGTGTCACAAATGCTAATAAACCCCCGTCAAAATCGTAATTACTGGCTGTCCGATGCACAACGGAATTAATAAACCGACGTTAATACGCGTCTGCGTGATGGCCCCATGCAGGGTCAGTATCGTGTTCCTTTATGACCGGTGTACACGTGTGAGTTATAACATTCGTGTCCAGTAGTATATATATCCGGTGTTTGCTTCTGGATTTTCTTCTGCACTCTTCTCATTTTTTTCTTTTCTTTTTTTTTTTCGCTTCGGTGCATTAAACCGTTTGCGACCCTCAACTGCGACGTCCCTCTGGACGACCCGCGATACCGGATGACCCGGCAGACATACAACTATATCAATTCAAAAAGCCTGGTGGAATTTTTTTCGCGTTTCGACTGATATTTTTTGAAAGAATTGAATAGTTTAGTTTTACCGTACTTTATTGCAAGAAAAGATACACGAAAAAGGCACTCCTCTTACAAAAGGCTATCGCCCGAGGGCCTTCAGCCTAAGCTTTACAA